>CABFWO010002006.1:0-10252 GCA_902155825.1 Timema genevievae | reverse complement strand
GGGGGGGGGGGGGGCAGAGGGCTGGTCGACAGTTGACCTTCAAATGCTGCATTCACGATTGTATCCCTTCACTTTTTATTTGTAGGTAGGAGCCGCTAACCTAAACCCTGAGATGCGTTGTAGACGTTCAGAAATTCAGAATTATTCGAGAAGTGGTCTGTTATTTCCAAATATAGTTCATTTCAAAATTGATTTGAAAGCGTGGAAGGAGAGTGGGAAACCATTTAGGAAAAACCAGCCCCAGTAGGCCCGACTGGGATTAGAACTCAGGTCTTCCCGTCTTCAGTAGGCCAGTCGCTATGAGTGCTTTGTAGACTATTTGATCATTGAAGCGGGTAATTTTTAAGAGAACTGAGTTCTAGTTTTTAGTTTTGTAGATTCAGAACTGGTATAACTGATAACTAATGTCGCAGAGTGAACATAATTCTTTACGAGTAGGTGACCTGGTGGTCTAGGAGTAAGGCGTCATACTTCTGTGTTGGGGGTCTGGGGTTCAATCCTAGGTTCTGGCACAGATTTATCTGATTGCCAAACCCTTCCTTCACCTCTGACAAGAAGTATATTAATCACAACTTGTGAATGACCCGTCCGTATCCATAATCCGAACAATATTTGTTCTCGTCTGTTATTTTATAATGGATATCATCATCTCTGAGTGAACTGCATGGTTACTATTGAGAAACAGCGTTGTCATTCTCTCATTTTCGTGTGTTCGACTAACCAGCGTTGCCAAACTTGTCTTATATTCGAGGGGAGATGATCACACTATAACTAGAGAATAACAACGCTGTTTCACAATAGTGTTCATGCAGATCCCTCAACGATGATATCCAGTGTAGTCGAGGTTGCCAGTAGCGCCTTACCCTAGTACACCACCTCCCGAGAGCTGAGAGAGAGGAGATTTGGCAACAGTTAATTGAGAGAAAGCTAAGATAAAAGCGTTTCTCCATAAGACCTGCTGTTACCTCAGAGGTGATATTGGGTGTATCTCAGTCGATAGCATGTCTGCCTACTGAACTAAGGGTCCTAAATTCGATTCCCGGTATGTCCAAAAGACGTTTTATTGGTGAGATGTGGATTCCCCTTTTTCACAATGATGTATTAAAAGGTTGCAAGGTTGGGTGTAGTGTATGTTCTAGATTTAATCTGTTTATAAATCGTTTGCTGATATAAACAGTCGGTTCAGAAAGTGCACATAAAGCTGACTTGCCACATTAACGCCGATATAATTTGAGTAATTTAATAACACAAACGTTGAATTTCAGGCACATATGAGCACAGACAACTGTATAAATTTTTAATTATTTGGAGAAAGTGGTGGGCCAACTTGATGTGCGTAGTTAAATACCTCAAATAATAATAATAATAATAATAATAATAATAATAATAATAATAATAATAATAATAGTAATAATAATAGCTATGTTTCCAACCAGTTCGGATTAACGAGGTTATACTGTAGTGCAATGGTTCGAGCAGCCTTAACCTGACGCCAGACCGTCTAGCATCATAAGCAGAGAGAAATAATTTTTTATCTTTTTTTTTTTCCTTTTTTTTTTTTTTTGTTCCACGCTGTCCCTAAGGCAACACGCAGCAGAACATGCAGGTGTTGGAGGTAAGAAACTCAAACCAGGTTAGGGTATGTGCAAAAAAAAAAAAATCTGACGAGAAGAGAGCGGACAACTTGTCTAATTATGAGAATAATCTAACCATTATTCCGTTGCCTTGAGGCGCGGCTCTGGAAACAGGTTCATGTTTGTTACCCACTCGCATATTAAAATTATATAAACTTTCTACCAAGAGTAGATTTTTTTTTTTTTTTTACTAAACTTAGGAGAAAAGGTTCTTCGGAATTTTTCGCATTTGCCTTTTTTGTTAGCTACCCGCTTTCGATTCCTGTCGATGATAGATATCTTTTTGTTGCGAAAATGGGCGTGTTTCTTTTAACTAAGGGATAAATTAACGATCTCGGGTCTAGTTTTTTTCGGGTTTGAATTTGAAAAATATTATTATATATATTATTAAAATTACAAAGTTGATAAAAAGGCTTTTCAATTATATTTTGAAACAAAATCAAATAAAAAATGCAACCAAAGAATTAGGCCTAATAAATAATACAAGAAATTTAAGTTTGCCCGCGTCAGTGGCCAAATGATTTAATTAAGACGTCACGCTCGTGTTGGACTGGCCTGCTTATGACGGGGAAGTGGAGGTTCGAATCCTTGTCGGGTTTACTGAGGGTGGGTTTACCTAAATGGTTTCCCACTCTCACTCCATGCAAATGCGAG
This sequence comes from Timema genevievae, assembly GCA_902155825.1. Taxonomy (NCBI): domain Eukaryota; kingdom Metazoa; phylum Arthropoda; class Insecta; order Phasmatodea; family Timematidae; genus Timema; species Timema genevievae. Next base: position 7,964 of record CABFWO010002006.1, on the reverse strand, counting down.
TAGATTACCTCCAAAATGCTCCCTTCATCATTCCTACCCCATTAGAGTAATTATCATATATGTGTATAGCCTGAACAGGAAGTAAGACACGGTGATAAAAAAAAGTTCAGGTTACAGCTTTTTTTTAAAAGTACAAAACTACAGTAAAAAGCAAATGGCTCCAACACAATTTCATGAATAGATGATCAACATTTTCCTATAAAAAAAATTAAAACACAAAGCCGGAGGGGAAAGGATACTTGGCAGACCTTTAAAACGACTTTTAATAATATTCACCTAAAGGCGTGAAGGATGATGATAAAATAATGGATTTATTTATCACGCAATAATGTACTGTGTTATGCTAGAAAATTACCAACAACATTTGGAGAGCAGACTCGCCTAGGCGTCAACCATCGAGTCAGGAATAGTTTCCAGTATTTATAGTGGTTGGCCGGGTCTACATACAACTACCAATAATACTTATCATCGCGTCTTACTACCCGTTCGGTTTATATGCTTGAGTACTAATTACGAGTCAAGAGTTGGAAAGGTTGAATATAGAGGAAGTGAACCCGTATTTGCGTAGGGGGAGAATGGGAAACCATTTAAAGAAAACCACCCCCAGTTCACCCGAGCGAGATTTGAACCTTGATCTTCCCATGCTCGGCAGTCTAGCTCAACATGAAACTAGCGCGTTAGCTAACTACGCCACCGAGGTGGGTCACAAATACTAATTACTTTGAATAATGCCTAGAATCGAACCCTAGGTCCTCTAATCACTCAAATCACAGTGTCAATCTGTAAAAATAAGATAGTGTTAATTATTATATGTTGTACTTTAGGTGTCATCTATAGATCACGTAGTATTAATCACAACTTGTGAATGTGTGTGGAATGCCAGGTCTCCAACGTGGTTCGGATCCCACGTTAAACTGTAGGTCCTCCATTTCATCTCACAATCATCCTACCATTACACATTAGCGTAAGGGCTTATAATCCGAACGGGTAGTAAGACGCTGTGCTAATATATCTTATCAAAATACTACTATACATTAGGATTCTGGTACGAAATATGGCCTTCCAGAAGTGGCTACCAACTAAAATCGGGGTGTATGTCAAATGTACCACCCGTCCAAGGAGTGAGAGAGATAACACGTGCTGTAAACCGTATAAAAAAACTACACTCCTTTTCAAAAATATCCCTTCTTTTGTAGCTACTTTCAAGATATAAAAACATATTTTTTATAATTTCTTGAGATTTTTGTATTCATCCATTGAAAAATAAATACCATGAACTAGGCCATGCACGTCTTAGCACGGTTCAATCTACGCCAAGTAAAAAAAACAAAAAACAGAAACATACAAAAAAAGGTTTAATTTTTGAACAGTGAGAAATCAACTGGAACCGTACGATTTGCTTGCCTCGTGGTTTTGAAACCTGAAATTGGAAACAATAACTAACCTAGTTTATTTTGCCATAACCTCCAATTTATGAATGCCTCTCTTACTATAGTGGATAGCGGCTTACCTTGATCGAGTATATTAGACATAATGGAAGAATCAAGCGTGATAAGATATTGATAAATTTCAGAGGAAATAATAGTAAGCACACTGTAGAAAGGAAAGTATCTTGACAATTTCAAAGGTTACTAAAATTCTATTAGGATTCTGGTAGGAAGAAATTATTTTTAAAAAAAAAGTGGTAAATGTTTGTATTAATTTAGTTACTATAACTACCCGCTTAGCTGGCCGCATGGTCTAAGGCGTCCCTCTCGCAGTAGACTAGACTGACTGCCTATGATGAAGATTGGTACTGATGGTTTTTTTCCTAAATTGTTTTCCACTCTCCTTATATGCGATTGCGGGTGCACTTACTCTAAATTCAACCCTCCACGTTCTTACCACGTTAAAGTAATTAGTAAGTAAGCGTACGACCCTAACGGGTAATAAGACTCCGTGGGTACGAAAAATAAAAGTATTATTATTATTATTATTATTATTATTATTATTATTATTAATATCTATCAAAGGAACAGATGCACATAAAATGACATGAATGGTAGATCTAGTAACGTTTCCTTGCTGCCAGATATTTCCGTTCTTAGGAAATCTGGGCTGTAACTCTCTCAAATCTAGCCATTTTCCTTGAGCTGGACGTGATTAGCATTAACTTTTTATCCGTTGGTATGACGTCACTTGACCTGCACAGACCTTTACAACTGGACAGCCCCTTGAGTAGCCTCTCCTCCCACCCACCCCCTTACACCCTGGATTGGACTATGTGATTCTGACATCACTAAAGGCAAAAAAGTGCTTCGGGTGTCGGAACTTGTTGATTTGATGCCTGGTTTAGGAGTAGTAATTTGATTGAAAATACTATACAGAATATGAGGTGGTTTTATTTTACACCCCATTCCTAGGAAGAGTGGTTTTAAGCCCAAAAGGGCACTCCGTTTCTTATTTTTATTTTATTACTATTTCTGGTGCTGTTTAATTTTGAGATCCCTTTAGGGCTGTTATTTGTGTTAACATTAATTTGCGTAGGTACCTAGGGAGGAGAAGAATGGGGGCCTACTCCTTCCCTAAAATATCGCATTCGCAAAGGAATAATAGGTACTGAAAAGATTTCTTCAGTAATTGTATGATAAATGTAAAAATGAATACAAGTTTGGATGATAATACATTTCGATTTTTAACGTCTCTGCTGTTTTACTTGTAAAACGTTCTTGCATGCATGTAAAAAAAAACTTTAGATATAGTATAAGCGCAGAAACTTTTGTGCAACATTAACTTTTTTTTTTCAATCGAACCCTGCAATAAGAAATCAAGGTTAAACTCAGTGAAAGAGCTATCATTATCTTCTTTTTTTCTTTTTTTTTACTTTTGAAATTTTACGGATTAAAATGAGTATTTACTCGATGTTGCTGGCCTTGGCCAAATAAATTTGTTGATCAATCCCCACTAAGAGACGCAGTATTTCTTTCTATAATACACCACTTTGTGTGATTTCGCAAAACAAAGCATTTGGTATTTTTTCTCTATTTTTTAAAATCATAACTGTTTTTATTTCTTTGTCAGAAAGTACTGTGATCGTAAAAAAAGAACTACCTGGTGATTATAGTGTAGTATATACCCTGTTTATGTCAGGAAGGGATGTTTGAAATGTCTTTTTTCCTGTCCAAACTCTACTATATAGTGGAATTTTGGTAAGAAAAAAGGACCTTCCAGACATCCCCTCGTACCATAAACAGGGTGTATAACGTTTAATGTGACCCCAAACTCTAAAAAATTGATTTTATATTAAATTCGGTCTATTTGTCCCTGAGGCTACAGCCGAAACAGTTTGGTAAATTTGGTTTAACCCTGATATTTAGATGTTTTATGGTCATATATTTAAGAGAATGAATCATTATTTCAATTATATCTATAAAACTAAGGGTAGTTTATAAATTAATGCTTTCTAAACTTCCCAAGTATTTTTGAAAATGCATCCAATGATTTTGTTCAAAATGTCTATCTGGGGAATATTTTACATAGTAAATAACTATGTATAGCTAATTTCTGGAGAAAAATTAATCCAAAAGAACTTTACCCAGGGACATTTCGTAGTTTTATTGCGTTCAAAGTGAATTGTGAAATGCTCACCGCAACTCCCCCACCTTTCGTCCCCCCCGATTCAGGAATAAAATAAGTTCAATAATTCTATAAAGTTTATCTGTATTTGATTATATTTTTACATTGGTTAACTAACTAAATAAATCTAAAATATATTTTTACTTACATTCACCAACATTAACCCTGCCCCCTTCCCCTTTTGGTCTTAGGAAAAGTTGTAATAATTGTTTTTCTTGTTGGACAGACTAAAACATTCCTATCTTCATATTCCTTCACCGCGCCTCCATTTTATACAATCTAATACAGCTAGTCGAAGCATGAATTATGTTCAACTAAGTCACTAAAATGTTATCCACTTCGGTGGTTGCATGGTCTGAGGCATCACTCTCATGATAGACAAGTCACTAGACTGTCAGTGAAGGGGATATTGGGGTTTGAATCCCGGTTGGGTATACTGATGGTAGTTTTTCCTAAATGAGTTTTCATTCTCCAGCCACACAACCTTCCTCATACCTAATACATTAGCTTAATTAATATATATGTGTATAAACCAAACGGGTAGTAATAAGCAGAGCAAAAAAACAACTAAAATGTTATTATTGCGAGCATAACCCTACAAATTAGTATATATATTTATTTATTTAAAGTATATAATGTGCATTTTATGTATCAACTTATTATATTATCACACGAGAATTTCTATGAGCGAGAGAACTTACAAATTTTGCCGGAAAAGGTGTTTTCACATATTTTCCAGGATTATTTTACTTGTGACAATTGACATGAGAACGGCGTCTTTACTTCCTCTCCTTCGACCCCTGCTGGGTTTAAACCCACGAACATCGGGTCCTGAGGCGAGCACTTTACCCAAAGACCATTGAGGTCAATCAAATTAGTTCAACTAATGCAAATTTCTCTTACCAATCCTAAATAAATCTTAAATTCGCGTCCAAAAACTGACTTTCTTGTGGGCACTGAAATATGTACAGTACCTTGATTCAAGAACTTACGGCTGAAGTGACCATATAAATATATCAATAAAAGCGATGAAATGTTTATCGGAGTTAAACATCTTTTATTCTCAAAATCTCAGTCATGAATTAAAACATTATTTGACGCCCACAGTCGGCTGCAGGTGAGCTGTGGCCGCACGAGTTGTTTTTCTCTAAAGAGACAGTTGAATTGTCGTCTCACATTTTTAAAGCCATCTACGAGTTGCTGCCAGGGCAGTTGACCTAATCTAACCTAACTTAACCTAACATAATAACACATCTTCAAATTTTTGCCAAAAGCATTGAACGACAAGAACTGAGGAAGTTTGGAAATTACGAGGGATGTCGACATGAGACGATGATAGTTTCTATCTGAAATTTAAGACAGAAATCACACCGCTGATTAGGTGGACTAAACTCATACCTCTCTCTCTCAAAAAGCCGGGCCGCAACTCGTACACGATTTCAATATTAGGCCGCAACTCACCTATACAGCCACAGTCACAGTCGTAGCTCACGCACTAACATAGTACTGTTTACATCCATCTGCTCCTCCCTGATTAAGAGGTAGTTAATTAATTACTTTTCACGTACTCACTTCAGTGACAGAACAATGTAAGGCGTTATTCTCTTGTTAGACTGGCTTGCTGAAAATGGGGAGTTTGGGGCTCAAACCCTGGTTGGATTTACCAAAGGTGGTTTTACCTAAATGGTTTTCCACCCTCAGTCCACGCAAATGCGGGTATATTACCTCTAAAATGATTCCTACCTCATCCCTACCACATTAGAGTATTTATTATATATGCGTATATCATGCACAAATAGTAATACGCGGTGATTTAAAAAAAATTGTTCACGTCTATACCATACTTAAATATTGTGCCAAAATAATAAACGAAAATTTTTGACACAAATTCAAACATTGCTGCCCAATGTGGCTCCACTACTCCTCCATCCACCCACCCTCCCCCCTCTACCCCAAAACTTCCCAGATTCATCGCTGAATTCACCAACAGCCGATATTTTTGAAATTGTGACATTTTTCAAAAAGTCTCTACATATTTTGTTGAAAATGAATATATGTGGCGTAATAACACTATAAATGACACTATACATTTATTTTTTGAAGAAAAATATATTTAAGGATACATTACTAGTAACCGATTTTTGAAAATTATATTCCAAGCTATTAAAATACTAAATTGAAGAAATTATTGCATACGATTGTGTTGTGACGCGTCTTTTTTCTTACGTCTTACTACCAGTCCGGTGTGTCTGTATATTTACATTAATTGGATAGGTATAAGGAAGGTAGAACTCAGTGAAAAAGTACCTGCACTTGCGTAGAGAGAAAGTGGGGAAACTATATAGGACAAACCATCCTCAGAACGCCCAGCCGGGATTTGAACCCTAACCTTCTCGTCACCGGCAAAGCAGACTAGTTGAGCTTGATGTTTAGTCCGCGCGCACGTTGATCCTTTGCCAAGTTACTTCAGTTTATATTAAGTTCAAAGGGTGGTTTGTAGAATGTTATGTCAGAGAGTTCTGGTTATCACGAGTCATTTCTGGTTCATGTATTATCAACAGCATGTTCCAGTTCACGAGCTATCTGCAGAGTTCTCTTATCATCGTGTCTACAAGTGCACACAATACTTTAGTTTCAAACTGCTGAGGTAACATTCTCATTGGTGAAATTGTAGCCAATTATGTTAGAAAAAAAAGGAAAAAAAAATTGCTTTGCGTTTGTCCATCACCGTGGTTAAGTGGTTAGAGTGGTTGGCTACGTATCTAGAAGTTCCTAGCTCAATTATAAAGGCTACTTAAAACAATACACGTGCTACCCTTCTTATCTATTTGCATTTTTACACTAATGGAATAGAACTGAAGAAGGGGGAGTTTTAAGGGAAAAAAATAATTTTCGAATCGAGTGAAGGGAGAGTGGGAAACTATTTATGAAAAAACACCTTAGTAAAATCTGATGGGATTAATAAAATCCTGTGTACAATCTGAACAGGTAGTAAGACGCAGCGCTAAAAAAAAACTGACCTCCCGTCACCATCAAACAAAACAAGACTGACACCCTAATCCTTATGCCCATCGATGTGGTCTGAAACGCTATATTTCCTTGTCTTATGAGCTTACGGGTTAAGTCATGAGCGATAATTCCTGCCCGTACAAGTGGTCACGTGGTCTAGAGGTGCTAGACTCGCCACATACTGGATTGTCTGTGACATCAAGGTAATGTAGGTGCACTTCTTCTAAAACTGCCCCACTCACATTCACACCTTATATTAATCTGTTAATAACATCGGTGATAAAACTATCGTTGAGCACTATTGAACAAAAACTATCGAAAAACTCGTTAGTATAATAACTAGCCCATCAACCCATTCGATAGTTTACATATCAGTCGAATGAAAAGTATTCAATTTCATTCGCGTTGGTTCTGATCAATAGTTGTTAACCTTCTTGCTTTGAATGGTTTTCTTGCTATATTTACGTAAAATATTCTTTTACTTAAGGTACACTATTGGGAAGCTGTATCTTGCTCTTCCTTATTGATTTATAGCCATCTTGACGGATTCGAACGTTTTACGTCTTGTTATCCTTAAGAAAAATATTCGTTGATCTTAAGACTTCAAATATAAAACAACCTTTAAACAATATCCTACTTTTATCCCTACACAGATAAGTTTCCAGTGAAATTGTATGAGATATGAGATATTACCCCTAATGTAATTATTTGCTATTTGTCGTTGAGCTGTACAGTACTAACTCACTTTTGACAAGGATTATATGAAGAGAAGGTGTTAATTAAAGAGCAAATAACCATTGAACTTATTTGTAAACTAGAGAATTTTTGTCGTCTTAATGTATTTATTCAATAGAATTACTGCTTTCAATTTGTTACCTTGATGTTTTGACGCCGTTTCGTCAATAATTAAATTATTGACATAACTTAACCTAGCTTTTATCAGTTTGTGTTTTTTTTTGGCTAAACCAAAGGACAACGCAAGTGTAAAAGGTCCTTCAATCTAAAAATTGATTTTTCAGCCGCATTTTCAAATAATTTATCTCAATAAAGATTTCTTACATATGAGCTATATTTTTATTATATGTACTAGCTAACCCGACAGACGTCGTTCTGTCAAACGCTATTGGACTGTGGCAGTCCCACAATCTTATCTTTTCTGGTCAAGTTCATGTGATGGCGTCGTTTATAAAGTGCACATGTCGTGATGACATCTTTAGTTTTCAGTAATGGTCACCAGGACAGATAAGTTTGTGGTACTATACAGTCACAAATGTGTAATTTAAACAAAAAATTGAATATAAACGTATTTCAGAGTGATCACTTTATTTATTTACTATCAA
>CABFWO010002005.1:109730-141157 GCA_902155825.1 Timema genevievae | reverse complement strand
AGGCGGGAGACACAGTCCCTGTGTCGGTCCAACCGGAGAGTGGCTGGAAGGGGATGAGGTGTCAATTCTCGCCTCTCTGGGTATCCGGCCTGAACCGGATCATCCCACCCTCAGGGGTAAAGTACCGACCTAGAACCTGCCCTGGGCCACTATGTCCAGGGGTGTGTGCCGCCGCTGAGCCATGTATTCTATGCACGATAAATCGATACGTTTCATGACGAGGTGAACGAGTAGAAGTTTACTAATAGCTTAAAATTTTATTTGACAAATCAAACAAGAATATATAATAAAATATAAGTATACAATTGGAATGTGTCTTCGTTGAATCAAAATGTTCTCATAAATGAGCTAACAATTAATTTAATCTGGCCCATGAACAAAATGAGGAAAAAAGGAAACTAAAGAACAATTTGCTCGTTTAATGGTTACTAAAACTAAATTAATTGATATTTAGGTAGGTACAGTACCGCTACATAATTTTGTCATAATCTACAGTACTATACATGCAGTGTGCGGTCTTATGAGGAATCCGTGAAGTGGAATGCAGCCTTCCAACGTCAAAAGGTTCCCCACCCCTGAGTCTATCAATGGCCTCACTATCGCTGATAGACTTGACAGCTTGAAACGGGGGTCAGAGTTCGAACCTTCTTTGAATGTACTGGTGTTCTTTATTGAGGAGTTTACCACCCGGAATTCAAGCCAATGCTGATGTATTTAGTGTAATTCTACCTTCCTCTTTCTTAATCCATTTGCTATAAATATGCAGATAGTAAGAACGGGTGGTAAGACTCTGTTCCAAAAAAAATAATTAAATCTATTTCTATGAATTTTAATACTGGATACTTTAATTCTTGGTGTAGAGCTCATTTCTGATGCAGGCTCTGTGTTCAGATGTAGAGCGGGGGTAGAGGGGAGGAAGTGTTCACAAAGATACTGATCTTTTTCTCTCTCTAGCTTTTATACTCTTAGCTTAGTTCAAGAATGGGACATGTCACATAATATTCATCAGCAAGTTGGAGGTGTATAAACCTCTAGTTCTACAGCGAGATACTGTCAAAGGGTCTTACCACTGCATCTTACTAACCAACAGGGTTGTAGGCATTTTAATTACTCAATTAGAGTAGATACAAGGAAGGGATAGTATGTAGAAAATGTAGCTGAATTTGCATAAAGGAATAGTAGGAAATCATTTAGGAAGAAACTCCCTCAATACACCCAGCCTAATCTCTAAGTTCAGAACACCAACTTATGTAACTGGTGAACCCTACCAGAGAAGCACGACAATTAGTCCCCATGCCCAACAATGCGGACGTGGAACTATAATAACCACCGTTCATTGTTGAAGTATCCCTCATCGGTGGGTGCACCGTTTGGATGTCAAGACAATGTAGTCTGGTTCGCCGGTATGCACAGGTCAGGATAATACGAATCTTTGCTGGATGTACTCAGGGTGTTTTATAACAAATACTTTTCCACTTCCCCTCCAGCCAAATTAGGTTATATTTCCTCTAGGTTCTAATTTTATTGTCCCTACTTTATTTGACCTATATATATATATATACATACATATTTATCCGACACCTTAGCTCAGTCGGTAACGTGACTGTATAGTGAGCCAAGGGCCCCACGTTCGATTCCAGGGACAGCCGAAAAATGTATCACTGGTTAAATATGGGGTTACTCTTTCATAATGATAAATTAGCTGCCGGGGACTGGATGTTGTGCTTGTCCTTGTCTCAAGTTATATTATAAGGCAACTGAAGCTACGACAGCACTAGCAAGCCGGTTGTGGAAAATATATGTCTTGAATAAAAAAACGGACCCAGGCCACAGGTTGGAAACAGTAATGGATGTAAAAAGTATATATATATATATGTGTGTTGAACCCAAATGTATAATAAAACGCGACGAAAAAGATAAATAAACCATTGAGGTACTGATGTCCCATAGGTCACAGAGCTAGGGACATCCTCCATGTGAGCAATCCTGTTACTGTAAGAGTGAGATGTCCCACTGTTTCCCGGAGTAATAGCCCACGTGTGTCCACGAGCATGAGAGCAGAAAACGCGGGACCAGAATCCACAAGTAGAGGGAATGTGTGAGCTTACTACAAGATACGAGGACACGCCGTATAAAGTGCGCGGCTGCTCTGACATTACCGGGATACAGCACGCTATGTGAGTCTAGGTAGCCATTTTAAACATACTGATATCTTGTGACTACACGTGGTAGAATTCAATCATCAACCCATCTTACCTAGGGGGGAAACCACTCAAGGATATTGAAAATAATGGTCAGGCCGGATCGGGTAAAGTCATACATTACTTCCACCCTCCCCTTTTTAGTTTTTCTAATATATAACTATAGTTAAACATAGATAAATATATAATTTATATTATCTAGGAAATATTGGAAAACACAGAAGTTTGCTAGATATATCTTATATTAATTAATCACAAAATAAAAGGGATATTCTTTAAAAAAATAATTAAAGATAACCTTAAGAATCAAGATTAAACAACGACACTAAATATTGAAAAGCTACTCATGTAAATTATGCACCTTCTTTGTTGATTTCCAAATTATTTTTTAAAAATATTTGGTGTCAATTTAGAAACACCTTTTGACTTTTTTTTTAGCACCACGTCCTAATACCTGTTCGGTATTGTATGATTTTTTTGACATATTGACTCGATTTAAGCACAGCGCTTCACCGTGATACAGCTATGTTCCAAGAAAACTTTTTAATCGGTGGTTAAGTTCAGCTTTTCTTACATAACTTACAGTATATATGACATTAATCAATTGAATGTAACTAGCTCCTGCAAATAATGATTGATGATGAATGATGCAAAATAAATGCAATAGTTTATCGATACTTTTACTTTAAAATAATTTATTACAACATTAGAACTGACCATATATTTAGCCACCTCTGTGACCATACAAATGGGCATTTTATAATTAAACTCTAGTTCATTATTCTATAAATATAAGAAAGAGTAAAGTAATTATTTGTCCATCGTATAGTGCAATTGATGGCTCCACATTAGGCAGTAGAATATTTAATAAAAGAGATAATACTAGTATGAGGTGATTTAATATGTTTAGCAAAGAAAAGTTATAAGTGCCTATAATAACTAATAACATTTATTTATAAAATTGATTTTGATATAATTTATGAATAAAAATGTTGAAAAATGATTTGTATGAATTATTAATAAAAGTAGAACAAAAATAATTAGTTATATACAATTTGTATGAAACATTAATATTGATAAACCAAGTGAAATTATTTAAACAAAATTATAACATTGGTTAGAACAAAGATACATAGGTAATTAAAAAACAAAATATTATAAAAGTTTATTTCAACGCCTTAAAAAGAGAGTGATTTTCTTACAAAAAAATAAAGAGGATTTTTCATTCAACTAAAAGGATGGAATAATGTAACAAATAAGTTGTGACATTACTAAGGGGTACAAATGAAATATAAATGTGTTTGTAAATATAAAATTTAAAATTTGTTGTGAAAATAACTTTTAACTTAATTTTTATCTATTGGATATTGATACCTTTCTCTTTTTGATGTAGCAGTTATGATAACTGCAACGGTTTCGGGGATACCTCCTTTGGCAACGATTTTAGCAATCAGGTAACAAGCTTTGACTGTGATAATATTTTGATTCGTACATTTGAACTTGCTATAAGTTCTTGTGGCGAATTATTGGCTTGGATAGTGTGGATATTTAAACAACCCAGTGCGACCCATGGGTACGAAAAAATAAAAAATAAGCCCAAAGATAATATTAAATTAACCTAAATTATTAATATTTAAAACAAATTTAAACTAAAACATTTATTTAATATTTTTTGTTGTTGTAAAGCTAGTCACTAAACCATAAATTATTTCTTTATTTGCCACTTGTACATGGTTTTTTGTGTTTTGAATAAGCCTTTTTGATTAAAAAGGTGATACTCCACTACTAAATAATTTACAAAAACAGCAGTGATATTTACTAGGACTATACCAAAATATTGAGTTAAATATATTGGTCTTGATATAGGATTACGATGCTTGTTGTTAGTATGTAGCCTACAGTATATCTCACTTATGTATTAGAATACGTGATTGTTTCACTCGTAGGATCAATTCATCATGTAATTTTAGATAAACAATATCCATCGAATAAATAGTCAAAGTTCATTGACCATTGTACAGTAAGTTAAGGTTTTTTTGATTAAAAACAGACACAAGTATAGAGTGTGACGTCACAATCTACGTATCACCCGCGCTGTTGAACTGTGAGCCCGCCGTGTTTGGCGCTAGAGGGCAGGTCACGCGGTCTTCCTCTCCAGCTTCCACGCGAGCGGGACGTGAGTTCGACCCAGGACAGTTCAACCAGCTCAGTTAGTTAACAATGTTCTGCTACCATGAAACTTCTTTACAGGAAACTTCTCTTTAACTTCTCTGACATAACTTCCTATGGGACTTCCACTAAACCTTTTTCTTAAATTCCAGTGAGGGCTCATTTGTTAGTTCACGGAAAGTTTGATTAAACTTATAATTTAATATCATTTTAGAAAACATTCTAAAATAGAAAACAGTAAGGAGTGATAATGAATGTAGCTAGGACTTAGATAAGAACCCAAGATAAGCACCAAATAGTATTATAAATAAGTTAAAAAGATAAAATTAAAGAAATATTCAGAATGAAATTAAATGACTTTAGATTCAAATATCTGGTTAGATTGTGCTTATAATTCATAACAAAGTGTCACATAATAACTTACATTAAAATGACATCGTCAACACAGTTAATAAAACATCATTCGACAAGTCTAAAAGGTCCATAAACAAACAATTTAAGAAATACACTATTAACAACGAAAAAATTAAAAATAATGCCCAAGTATACAATACAGCCCTGTGAATAAATATTTAAAACACAATTTAAGTCAACATCCAAAGTTTTAACAACGGTAGTTAAAGTTCATGTTATAACGAATAAAACAATATTGAAAAATCAAAGTGAAGGTTGGGTAACATATCTAAGTCCAATCTTGGTTATTTCCCGTTACTCGTTTTAGCAAGAAACACCGGTTAGACGGAAGCTGTTTTAGATGTTGCCGACATGTTTCGGTAATCTAAGTACCATAGTCATGGCTACAAAGTCGTTCAGACGTAACACGAAAGTGTTGTTAGCGACTGTGATGTGGAGACTAGTGAAGTTTAGTGAAGTCACACTATACACAATTATTTTAAAGGAGCTTTAAATGTTAATGGAACACAACGTACTCTACTTACAGAATGTCGGGCTTTAGGATCACTTCGCTGCAGTTTCTTGGGGACTACTTGTTGAAGGTGGATGATTGTGTACGCAACTTAATTCATTCCAAAATGTCGTGGGATATAATTGGAGACACGATTGCAACTTACCTAGAAAGAAAGAAAACATGAATAAATAATTGATTTAGAAACAGGGATGGGGCTACAGGATTTGTCACCCAGCGCAAGTGTTATCTTACACCCTCTGATCCCTTTTTTACCCTCTGAACTCATATTTAAAAATCATATAGTATCGTTTTTAATGTTGCAATATCCCGCTCTAGACAATCACCGCAAGCCATAATATTACATTGTATTAATTCATATTTAAAAAAACACAAAAACCAACTACGATTTTTGACCCGAGGCAAACACTTAATAACATGCTGGATACTGTATTGAGCTGTAGGTACAGCTTAGTACAGTAGCATGAAGTGCAGGCGTGAGGCGGGGGTGAGTGGAAAGTTACAATTCTCAGGGGGAGGGGGGGGATCTTACAAATATAGTGTCTGAGAGTGGTACTATTCAAACTATGATGTGCTTTACTGGTTACTTCAGAATGTTCTTATTCTGTGTGAACATGTTTTTCTGGCAACCATAGCGAGTTTTGAACACAATCCCACACCCCCTTCCCCAATTTGATACCTTTTGTAAATGTAAGTGTGGCCCCCCCAGATGCACCTCTGTGGTTGCGTCGGCCATGGCTAAAATATGTGTCGGCGACTTTGAGCTAAGAGGTTAGGGTAGGAAGGGTGTTTTAAGAAATGCAGGTATATTTGTTGGTGACATTGATCTAATCAATAAAGTTTATAATATCTTACTAATAATATCCTCTTTTGGTAATCTTAATTATCTTATCTACTAAGCATATTACCTTAAACCATAAAATGAGAGCGTAATAGTTCAAACTTCCCTACAATATTTGAATTTCGCGCGTACTAATATGCCAAGATACTAGCACTTTTTGGCAACAATGTGTGATCTCTGGAACTAGAGACTAGCCTGACCCATATATCTTATACCTCAGTACGAGTGCATGCGAATGAAAGTAGCGTCCCCTACACCCAATATCACATCTGAGGGAACTGCAGGTCTTATGGAGGAAAACTTTATCTTCACTCTCTCTCAGTTAACGTTTGTCAAATCTCCTCTCTTTCAGTATGTCAGAAGATGATGTGTTGGGGGTAATAAGAAGCTACTGGCAGCCTCGATGAAACAGTGATGAAAAAATTGTCCTATATTTAAGGGAAGATTAACCACAATAAAACAAGAGAAAAGCAACATGTTTTTCCCAATAGTAGCAAGAGATAATATTCAGTGTAGGAGCGTTATTTAAACACAGATTTAATATTTAAAAATATAAATCACGCCAAAAACGAGATAAATTGTATCAACATGTCTTTATAGGACTAAGCTCTTGCATTTTTAAGTTTGATTACTAAATAAAAAGTTCAAATTAACTAATGTTTAAGGATGTTTCACTCGAAATGTCGCAATTCTAAGATCAAAGTATATTGTTCAGAACATAGCTATAGCTTTCCTCAAACAAATAAAGTTATATCTTCACAGGCTAACAATGTAAACTTTTAATTTAATTGAGGATTGTTTAAATGGTTTTGAAGCTTCAGAATTATAATTGCCGTAATAAATAACACTGTCTGAGGATATTTCCCTTCAAGTAGACGGTGCCCTGAATGCAAACAGCTCTTATTTGTTACGATTATTTGGTTCTTAAGCAACCGACCAGATGAGCGTTAGACATGATCGTAATTTTGATTTTGATGATCACCCTTAATCCCCACCCCCGACCCAACATGTTTTCCGAAGATCCCCTGTAAAGGGAACTCACCACCTCCTTGCAAGAGCTCGGGGAATCCAACCCTATTATCTCTCTGAAGGGCCAGCAGTAATGCCACCCTGGCGGGCGATAATTCCCATCTTGTTTATGAGGTGGTCAAGGAGGCCCTGTTGGGATCGAACACTAACCCCCCCCTATCCCTCTCTCCCTGAAAGTGGTGGCCTCTATATCGGGTCCATACCATGCGTTTCAGTCTATAAACTAGTCGAAAGTTCAAGGGTCATTATTGACCTACGGTCACGATTAATAAAACGTGGAGCACGGTGGATATGACCATGCAATTTTTGATGAGATACATTAGTTTTTACTACTTTTGGGTTCTGTAATCCTCTTTATCACTATACACCTCACAAAAAGAGATGATACATGGACATTTTTACAAAAGGGAAAAGATGTTTGGAAAATTTGCACCAATTTATTTAAAAAAAATAATATCTATCAATCGAGCTATCCCAAGTTATAAAGTTAACACTACAGCTTGATTTACTCTAAGGATGTCAACAAGAGAAACACTATAAAATTATTTACAATCTGTAATAATAATAAAAGGAATAGTTTGTCTGCTGCGTGTAAGTTTGTTTGTTTGTGTGCAATGCCGAGCCAAATCTACGGCACGCAGAGATCTGACATTTTTAACATAGGTGGACGGAAGGGGGTCCGAATGCACCTCGAAGCATGATTTTTAAATTTTTCATTAGCTTTTTAGTTAAACTATTTTTAACAAATTTTTTAGGAAAATATTGTTAATCTGGTTTAGAATTACGTTTCATAGATAACTGTGATAAAAATATGCCACATGCTCCCCGGGGAAAAAAAGTGTACAAAATTGACCGTAATTATAAACCATTTGTGTGTGTGTGGGTTGAGGTGAGGGGCTTATATAATTATTATACCACAGTGGGTCACGGGCAACGCCATGCGGGATTGCTAGTAAAAGAATAACGGCGATTTAAGATTTCTTATCACACTCAAATATTGAGTACAGCGCTTGGCGTTTGGCTTTGTCACTAACATCGGGTCTGCTGTAGACCATATATGTCAATTACTAAGGCCTGAATAAATGAACACACCTGGTATTCAATGATCTCAAATTTTTACTGTCAAATTTCCATCTCTACTCACTCAAGCCATTTCGGCAAGGGAACGGGTTTTTTGGAAGAGAATCTTAAGAAAGTATACCCTAAAACCTTGCCTAATCCATTAAAAAATGGTTGGTTCTACTATCGGCAGCGTCAAGGTTACTTAATTTTCTCGGGGTGTGATAGAATTGATTTGGACTTCATGTTATATTCATTCCTAAAGTGCTAACGAACTACTCTTACATTGTTTTAAGAGGTGGAAAAAATGGAGGACTGAGACAACATATTTATGGAAAGTAAAATTTTTAACAGAAATATAAGTCAACCTCGGTGGTCTTGGGGTAAAGTTCTCGCCTCAGGAGTCGATGTTCGTGGGTTCAAGCCCATACGGAGTCGACGGATGTTTCTTGGGCGATAAGAATTCGTAGCACAACTTCCTTCGGAAGGGAAGTAAAGCTGTCAGTCCCATGTCAATTGTGGCTTGTAAAATATCCATGGAAGGTACTTGAAAATACTCAGCAAAATTGGCGGGGCCTTTCGATCTTCATCATAGACATTTTCTTGTGCTGGTATAATCAGTTGGTTCAGAAAGTTCAAGTTAAATACTAATAAAAATAATAATAAAATTAATCTATATTATTAAACCTTTAGTCAGAAGCTTGTCACCACAACTCCTACATTTATGAACTAATTTGAATCGTTAAGATCTTAACATTTTCGCCCCGACGTGCAGATTTGCAAATGATTGTCAAAATTATGAAAATTGCGTTTAGGAAGAAGTTTGTGACTTTTTATAAATATCAGAAAGTGTTTGGATATATTAAGGGCCAGCTAACATTTTCCTGAGTAAAATTCTGAAAATGATGACCAATAGTTGCAAATATGCATGGATAAACGAAAAATTAAGTCTCGAAGATTACAAAAGGTTCAGAATTGCAGGAGGAGTTGGGGTGAAACGCTTTTTTTTATTATTAAATGTCCCAGATCCGCTTAACATTCATGTATCACTTCTCAATACATTGGTTTAAGTCTCATCATTAAGTTTTTCCTTTTCTTTTTCTTGTTATTAATCTAACGAGCATGGAGTACTCAGCTTGTCTGGGAGAAATAGCATAGTTATGGTAAAATAGTAAAAAGATCAAAAAGGGCAAAGAGGGTAATCAGCGTAGGGCCTAAACAGAATTAAAAGCGTAAACGGGGTGTAAAGGGTATTAAGGGGGAACAATGTATTATTTAAGATAAAAATAGTAAAAAGGGGTGAATATTACCAAATTGCCAAAAATGGTAAAAAGTGAATAATATAATTTTTTTAAAGATTTTTTGACTACTTTCAAGCTATCGCTTTTAATCTTTTTACAATTTTTGGACTATTTGCCCTTTTTAACCTTTCAACCCTTTTTTGTTATTTTCACAATTCTTGCCCTTTTTGCATTTTGTAGCCCGTTTAACCCTTTTTGCTCTTTTAACACTTTTTGACCTTTTTGCCCTCTTAACCTTTTTATCCTCAAACAAATTGTCCTAGTTTACCCTTATTTCCATTTGAAATTCTCTACCTTTTTTTTAAATCCTTTTTCCCCTTTTATCATTTTTGAGATTTTTGCCCTTTTTTACCTATTCAAACTTTTTGCCCTTTCATTCTTCTAGCCCTTTTTACCGTTTTACCCTTTTAATATTCCTATAATTTTTACACAGTTCACCCTCTTTTTTTAAATTTGATTAGATTTCATTTTCACCCTTTTTTCACTTTGAACACCTTTTTGCGTGAAGTACCTGGCTTTGCTGGGCGAAATATTTTAAGGTCAAGTTAAAAAGGTCAAAAATGGCCAAAAGAATATAAATTAAATCTAATCAATTTTTTTTGAAAAGGTACGCAGTAAGGGAAAGAAAAAGAGTATAGCTACCTTCATGAAGTAGATAAATTACATACCCATGTATTATCGCAGCGGTTCCCAAACTTTCTAAACTCGCGAACCCCTTTCACAAACATCTGAGCTGCACGAACCCCCTGGTAAATATCCATAGTCACTCATTTCATTTTTTACCTAATTTTTATGAAATTTAGTTATTAATTGTAATCAAAATGTTTAATAACTTTAAACTAACCTATTATAGCTCGGTAGGTACTTTGGAATACCCCACCAAATATAAAGAACTAATATTGAGACTACTTAAAAGTACAAGTTCAAATAATTATACATTTGTTATAACAATTAAAACTGAAATTAAATATGCAAAGTATTTTAGTAACATTTTATTTTCTCTAGTGTCATAATATTATCACATTTCACATGTATTTTTAAAAAGTGGTATTGGAAATTGCTGCATTGACATAACTGAAATACCCTCCTTTAATGTCAAAATTCCATGCCGAATTAAGATCCAAAATGGTTAACAAGTTTTAACAGCTAATCACCTCTTCACGTGGCTTAGTGAGGAGGATGCTCTTGTTTTGGATGGCATAGAGCTTTAAAGTCAGGAACCACAGACGATAAATAAAGTCTCAAGTCACTTTCAGCATTGAGCCTGTTTCTGTATTTATTTTTTAAATAGGCATATGAAGAAAAAGTTTCTAGCTCAAATACGTAAAATAAAATGGTAGCAAGGCTGTAATAGCTTTATTCTCTAAAAATGAAAAATACTCCTTTAAACTTAATCAGAAACCATACTATGACAAAGATCTATAGCTTTTCTTTAATTCAAAATCAGTGGAAATTTTAAGGAGCTGCTCTTTTTCACTCACGCTTAATGTGGAGGATTCAAAACAGCTGTCTCTTCCAGAGGATTGCGAATCCAATTGTTATTGTTGGACATGGCTGGGGAATATTCTCTGAAGGTTTTTCTAAGTCCCTTCAAGTGTTCTATAACCACGTTCTTTACATTTTATTCCAAAGAAAACTGATTTTCCACCATGAAGTCGTGAAGGGAAGCAAAGCACTCCGTTTGATTGCTAATCAAACACATTTCATAAAACTTTTTTTATGAACGACTCTTGCACAGTAAAAACGTTAATATTTGACCCTTGAAAAAAGAGGTTTAAACTGTTCATTTTTGAGAAAATGTTTGCCAAATAAGCCAAAGCCTTGACCCACATTTTATCTTGCATGTACTTTGCTTTGTGAAAGGGATGGTTGGTAAGAAGAACTAAAACTTGGTGTTTAAGTTCAAACAATCTTGTAGGAGTTTTAACTCGAGATAACCACCTGACTTCAGTGTGAAACAATAAACAGATGTTAATGCTTCCCCTTACCTCACAAAGTGCGAGCCCCTTGAAAGATTGGGGTTCGCGAACCACAGTTTGGGAAACGCTGTATTATTGAATACTTAAAAAACACATAAAGACACATAATAATGCTAGACCAATAATTTAATCCCAAGGTGATGTATTAAATAACAATAATAATTACAATAATTTTTATTTTTATTTCCATTTCCATTTCCTTCATTAAATCACTGACCAAGAGTTTAAATACTTCTAACAGGCTATCAATAAAAAATATGGTAATACATAGGAATAAATACACTAAAACGTTTACTGTAATATTACTAAACAGTACATTGAAATTAGAAAAATAAAATTTTAAGTCTTGAAAATGTAGTACACTGTTAAAATAATTAAAAACTCATTAAATAAAAGATAACATTTATTTAAACATTTATAAATAATATATAATTTTTTTAAAAAGTAGAGAATTTTTTAAAATCTATCTGAAGTCTGAAATTATATTGATAAATGAAAAAGGTATTCCTTAGATAATAATCAATTTAAATCAAAAAGTGTGGATAAAATATTTTTAAAAACCTCAGTGAGAATTAAATAGAAATTTACATTTTATTAAGAATCATATAGGCCTAGCCAAAGCTATTATAAATTTTTAGTACGGATTTAGCCGTAACTAGATATCAAATTCTAAAAATTGAAAAATGAGAGCTGGGCACGGGAATCGAACCCGGGACCTTTAACTTAGTAAGCCAATGTTCTAACCACTGAGTTATCTAGTAGTTCTCCCTTACTCAGGTGTCATTTTTAAATTTTCAGAATATTTACATTTTAGTTAAAATAATTTAAAACATAATTTTTTTACATCTTTTTAGTAAAAATAGTTAGTTTGTATAGAAAGTTTGAAGTCTTATAAAAATATAGAATTGCTGAATACTCTTGACTTTAATACCAATCCGTTCTTTAGACATTTTAATAATTATATTAAAGGAGTAGGGATGAGAAAAGTAGAATCCATAGGAAATGTACCACTATTTGCGTGGAGGGAGAGTAGTAAACAATTAAGGTAAAAAGTAACTCAGTCCACCCTGTCGGAATTTTAGCCCGGACCTCCCCTTCATTGTAAAACAAGACAACACGAGCCTGACGTTTAGTCGACGTGCTCACCAATGTGAAGTTACTGTTTATAAAAATAATATATCTATAATATAGTAATAAAAGGAAGTGTTTGTGTGTTTGTTTGTTTGTTTGTGTGCAATGCCCAGCCAAATCTACAACACGCAGAGATCTGAAATTTTTAACATAGGTGGACGGAAGGGGGTCCGAATGCACCTCGAAGCAGGATTTTTAAATTTTTAGTTAGGATATTTTTAACAAATTTACAATGGGTCACGGGCAACGCCGTATGGGATTGATAGTGTGAAATAAAGTGTCTTAATCATTTTTTGATACGTCCTTAAATACGTACGATGGATGTTCTACATTCTCTACAATTCCTATTATGTTTATTTAAATACTGTTTATAAAAAATAATAATGACTTCTTAAAATTAGAAATAACGGCCCATCAATGTGATTTATTTACGAGCGTGGTATTACCAAACGACATTTTTTTTTAAAACACGTGTTCCCTTGATCCCCTTTAGCACTGCACGATATAATCAAAGGGGGTTGATAAATCGCGCAGTAAGTGGCCGGTAAATTATGTGCGTGCAGCCGCTAATTTATCGTTAACTGATCTGAGAGAGGGAATGAGAGATTTGGAGGAGTGGAGGGAGGATCGCTACTATTCAACCCTCCCTTTCCTTTCACTACTGTATATTCTAACACGCCGCCACTGTAAGAAGGGGGTTGGGGGGGTCGACATCATGGTTACCAACTGACGCGTTCCATTACTAAATCACTCGCGCGTTCCTTTGTTCTATATCTAGCGAGCAATGGAACCCAGCATGATTAATATGTTGCTCCACGTTTTCGTGAATACAAAATTGAAGAAGAATAACACCATTTAAAATGGATTGTAAATAATTTTAAACTACATAATAGTTTTCTTGTTAATGGCCGTCTCAAGACCCTTTGACTTTTTCTTCGAAGCAAAGGTATATCTTACAACATTTTTGCAGCGATGGTAAAATGTTAAATTGTAGTGGAAGCTAAAGTTCTAAGGAACTACTGTGAGAACTAAGAACGATTTTATATTAATTAAGTCATTCTTTGTCATGAAGTTTCCAGTTTTAATAATTATATTTTTTGTTTTCCTTCAATGTCCTGACAACATTATTAGCGCTCAATAGCCAATACATTTAGTTTGCGTTTCGGTCTAGTTTTCATTTCCTAAGAAATTACTAATAAATTAGAGAGCACCAAAGTGATTGTATGACAAGGGTAAATGATGATCTATGCCCTAATTTAGTTATTAAGCCAATTAACTTGAAAATAAACATAAACATATTTTGTTTAATAGTATTTTTACAACAAAATATATATCAATAGATAAAAAGATGAGTATATTTGTAAAAAAAATCATATTAAAATATCATACATGTTGGACTTTTTGGTATAATACAATAGTTTTACAAAGCTGATCCTAGGTCAAATTGTTAGTGATGAATTAATTTTAGCTCTTATTATTTATATTTTGCGTCTTGCTATTCAGCTGTACTATCCGAATAATGAGGTAGAGACGAGAAAGATAAAATATAAAGATGTACATGCAGTCGCTTTCGGTTAAGGAAAAAATTACCCTTAATAAATACAGCTGGGATTTGAACCTCAACCTCTCCACGACTGGCAAACAAGTTTACACAAAACTGACACATTAGTCCATGTTTATAGCTGTACGTGTCAGAGTACTATCCATGAACTTTAATTTTTAATAATAGCTGGACCCATGGTATAATATTCAATGCACCTGGATGTGAACCTAGGTGTCCAGGGTTCTATTCCCGGCTTGTACTATGGGTGATTTTCCCGAAAGGCGAACTACCCCAACCGTTACCAGAGTCTGGTTAGTTAGGCTTAAGCTAGGTTTAAGTTTTTCTACCGGTTCTACACCGTCATATTCACTATTACCACCCTAATCTCATCTCATCGGGACATGGAAAGAGCCTCCACGGAAAGGATGTACTATTAGTACATTCGGACATCCTGGACAAAGGTACATTAGTACTGGCTAGACTTTCCACAAACTAGGCTATGACTGAGTGTTGTAGCCTAGACACGCATATATATGTAAATATTACTTAATAAAATTAATACTAGTTATATATAATTCTCAGTTAAAAACCTTAAATTCAAATAGGCCTACCATATGAGTGATTTTAAAAACTAAATAGTGTGTTCTATTTAATTTAATCAATGTACAATGCAAAGTATTAAAAAATTAAATTGTCTGTTTAGTTAGTTTTTAATAATAACAACTTGCATGATAATAAAATAATTGTAAGAGCAATGAGTCTCACTCATTGCTGTTCTGCTTCAATACTTCATGGTGAATTTCTCCTTTGTAATGTTGTTACTATCGTTAGTTATATATACACCATTTTTACACAACTGGCCTTATGAGAACATTAATTTTAAAAACATCAAGCAGGATACAGAAAATTAAATACACAAACTTATTGCCAAAAACTATACTAAGTGATTCTGGTAGATAGATTATGGTAGGAATTAAAAAAAAATCCAAACTTTTTATCTTATAGCCAACAGTAATATAATTTTACTATATTATTTTATACGTATGGATATTAATTAATTATTTATCTTAAGGGACAGCTGAAAAAACACAAGTCTTTACGTATGGATGCATGAAAATGGTTTTAGTAACTTAAAGGTTTCTTACTATCTGAATTTATATGTGTTTATTATTTAATAAACAGTTTAAAATTAAATGATATGCACAAGTGGATATGCATCCAAAGGCGTCAATCTCATGTATCCTAGTTTTCCAACATAAACGGCAACAGGGATGTACTATAGTAGGTACTAAAAACTACTAGATAAACAATTGAATTATTAATCCCATTGTAGGGAAGGTCAGTGTTGTAAATTAAACGGGTGTACCGAGACTTATTTTCCTGTTTTGGGTTCCCTCTCCGCCTTCATGTAAATGGGGGTATATTTTCCTCAAAGTACTACTTTTATTATTACTACCTCATAAGTGTAAATTTTCGACAAATCTATTAAGTGTACACTGATTTTGGAGGAAGCCAATTTTGGAAGGCCTTATTTCTTACCATGATCCTACTGCATAGAAGTATTTTTGTAGGATAAAAGACCTTCCAAAATGGAAGAGGCTAGTCCGCCTCGGAAGGCTTTTTAATCTACCGAAATACTACTATACAGTAGGATTATGGTAAGAAATAAGACCCCCCATAGCGGGCTTCCGACCAAATTCGGGGTATAGTAAACCACAATGTCATTGAACCTTGGAAATGTCATTAATTTTAATATATTGTGGATTTAATTTAAAGGTGACCTAATTAAAAATCAATACAGTTACTATGAAAAAAATGTAAAACAATGGCTATCACAACGTGTGACTAATCTAATATTCCTATTGTTAATATTACTGCCTTTGATACGAGTACTCATTTAACGCTAATACATTGGGTTTGTGCATTATTGTTCTACTAAATAATGATAACGTCAGTGAATACAAGAGAGCGTGGTTATTTTACAAAGCTTACATTTGCGATTGCGTCTTTCAAAGTCGTGAGTACAGCTAAGCATTTTTATCAAATACTATCGTTATAAAGCAGTATTTATACTTTTCAAAATAAGTACTTAGTTTTTGTTTGATCAATAAAATTCAATGACCCAAACCTAATGACACGTATTCAAATTAGATACGGGAAGCTAGAATCCCAAGAATTATATGGTATTTGAGGGATTCGATATTCGTAGAAATTTATACTTTTTTTTATCTAAAAACAGTTTATGAAATCCTTGACTTCAAATAACTATTTTAGGCAACTGGTTAAAGGAGTTATAATATAAAAAGAGTGTTCTCCCTTTTTATTTATGTCATAATAGAAATAACAAATATAATACCATTTGTCGGCGGCACCAAGCTTTAAAATACCCTTTTCAAATAAATTTTAAATAGATTCACTTTGACCAAAGTTGTACATTTTAAAAATTTCGAGGATTCAAATTCTGATTCTGGATTCAAAAGAAATTTTAAGATTAGGATTCAAGAAATATAGGAATTTACTGATCTCTAGTAAGAAATGCATCAGTCTCGACGTAAGGAATTTGTATTTAGAACCTCAGCCGGCTCTAGAGAGGTTTCCCCCCCCTGAATAGTGTCACACTCTCAACGCAAAAGCGGATACATTTTCTCATGAATAAAAAAAAGTTTCTGAATTAATTTGCATGACTGTTTATAATGTTCTTGTAATGATTACATTTTATTAATAATAACAAATTTAACATTGTGATTTATTCCAACAAGTCGTTATCTATAGTTTTCACCCTGGATTACTAGCCGTCTAGGATATATGCATTTATTTACACTAAAGGGGTTGGGATGAATAAGATATCATTTATATGTAAGGTATCCCTACTTGTTTGGAGAGAGAGTGGGAAACCACCCTTATCAGAGCTGGACGGGATTTGAGTCTTAACCTCCCTGCAACGGGCAAACCAGACTAAATGATCCCTACATTTTATCCACGTGGTCACCAATGGAATTTAAATAGTGTGTTTTATATTGAATTACAATTTGTAGAGTTTTCTATTATAATGTTGATTTTTATCGGACGTCTGGTCATTTTTAGATGTTCTGCCTCCGATTAACATTTTGAACCCTCGTCTCACGATTTCTATATTTTCTATAGTTGGGGTGATTGGAACTACAATAAAATGTAATTTATTTTCTACGACTCCATTCACATCACTACAGTCTGATTTTAATTGAAGCCAATTATTTGAAAACTGGAAACTCATATTGTCACAATGGCAGAAATCAAAATATTATAATTATTGTATTTACATTATGAATGCGTTTATGAGCTCCCCCCCAGTTACCTCGCCCTCCCCCCTAGTTAAAAACCTTAATTTATGTTTAATTTTATTACAGTAGTTGGTACAACATATACTAATTTTCAGCAGTATATAATATCAGGAAATGTCCTAAAAGGTAAATATATAATGTTATCATTAATGCTAGAAGCCGTGTTTTTATACATATAAGGGTTAATTCTGCCCTTCCTCCCCAACATATCGTTTGATTTTCTTCCCCAACTCACTTGATCTGTAGTATAAGGGCTCAAAGAACAACTGTACCAAGTCTGAATTAAATCCGCTTATACGTTAAAAAGCTATCGTAAAACACATTCACCACAGACAGAGAGACAAGAAAATAGGTCGAGTTAAAATGGAGAACTCACTTCACTTGTTGAGTAAATCACAGGCGTGTGAGTAAATCTGACATTCGATGAGCACGAATGTCGATTGAGAAAGGATCCTCGTGGGAATAGCCTAGCCGAGGGATGGACAAACTATCGCCCGTGGGATAAAGACGGCCTGCCAATGTATTCGATTAGGCCTGCGGAGTAAATTATTTATATGTGTTGCGTTGTAAAGTAGATTTTTTCTAAACACAACAAAAGTGGGTTTTTATAAAAGCACGCCATAATAAACATTTCTAAGTTTGGTAGATCATCCCCAAAAATATATAGAAATGTTTGCATCACCATATTCACGCAGGCAAGTTTCTTCAACCATGAAGTTTAGGAAAAGCGATCTTAGAAATCGACTTACTGATGAGCATCTGTCTTCTCGTTTGATGACCACTTCCAAACAGTTTAAATCAGATTACAAAACTATTCTGGAAACTCATTTACTGTTTCAATAATCGCACACCCCATCGTAGACATTTTCTGAACCAACTTAAAAATAAATACAAAACCACTAAGGGATTTATGATTATTTTGCATTCTCAATATATTAAAAATTAATTCATGTGTGTTCACTATGTGTGTCTATATTTTCCTTTTAATTAATTTTAAATAAAACTTAATAGTATGTATGTATGTATATATGTATGCATGTATATATGTATGTATGTATATGTATGTGTGAATATGAATATATGTATGTATGTAAATACTTATAAATCAATAAAACATTAATTGAACTAAATTTTTTCTATTCACTCAGAATAGAACCTTAGTGAAATTAATCCCAAATTAATAAATAAGATTGTTCTTCGAAAATATAGATCTAGACAAAAAAACAACAACATAAGGAATGTGCGCATTTGGTTTTGCTATTTAAATTCTATAATACTTCGAATATGAATGAGTTATTTGACATTTGATCAAATTTCTCGTGCCCCAGAGCAATTATATTACTTGCATAGTCATGATCCATTATCACAAATTACAATGACATGAAAATATGATTGGCGACATCTTCACGAAAACACTTATTTCTTATTGGCTAGTCAACATTCCGTATTTGTAAAGTGAAAACCTTACAATGTTCGTGTGAAAGTCACAAGTATTGTGACCGGTCACAATGCACGTCACAATGCCTTCAATAGTTCGAGTTCTTAAAGTAACTTGTTCAATAGATTTGTGCATAAAGTTGAAAGCTTGAATGTGAAGGAAATTAGGAGAAGAGTGAATTAGTTGAATTAATTGCCGCGCAAGGCAACCTAACAAACGTTCCGTCACAAACTATTCATTTTGTCCACATAAGTTAGTCAATATTAAAGTAAAGTTTTTATTGGTAAATTATTTTATACTTTGAATTTACCTCGATTTTAATTGTAAAAAACCTATCCATATTAATTTATTATCATTAGTGAGTTTCCTACAACCTGCATTCGACAGATGAACTGTCATATTAGAACTACGACTACACATGACGGGCACGTGGTCTAGATGTAAAGATAATTCACTCTTGTTTGCTGGCAATAAGGAGGTAAGGGTTTGAGTCCCAGGTAGATTCAATAAGTTGGAATTTCCTAAATGTTTCTACACTCAACTGCGGTTATATAGCCGCCAAATTCTACCTTTCATCCATATAATATAAGTGTGATTATATACAGATAGCCTGGTTGGGTAGTAATACGTGGTTTAAAAAACCACACCCTCTATCCTATCAGTTCAGGGTTCGTATTCCCGAGAGGACCATTGTGACATAAATAATACGGTACGGTCACAAAATGGTGCAGTGCCAGCCATTGATTTGTTGATCTCCAATGAACTATAAACGTTTGACAGGGAGAGGCGGGTTTGGGGGAACGGAAATGTTAAAGGTTGGTACCGCTCCATAATTACATTTCATTCAACTTTGTTTCCAGTAAATTTATCGCCGGAGCGAGTTGGCGAGTCTGAGTTTCGTGCGTGCGCTGTGTTCTGAACAAAGAGAGAATGTTCTCTCTGAGAGTCAGTGGCGGGAGACTCAGATGGGGCACAAGTAAAGGTGGTCTGGTCTACAGTTCGTTCTGAAAGGGGTGAAGGAACGTGTGGCTCAGAGACTCGTTCTTTGAAACATTCTCTCTGACCGAAGTTAAAGGATCACGATGATTGTATGTGTGTGTACCACGCCTCACCATCCACCCTGCGTATCACCAAGTTTACACTGATGGGATTGGACAAGGGTGATATAATTAAAAGAGAATGTGCCCGCATTTTCGTGGAAGAGACAGCTAAAACGTTAATTTAAGAAAACCTCAGCATACGCAGTCTGTATTTAACCCTAGCCTACCCGTCATCGGCAAAACAGTTTAAATGAGCCTGTCAATCAGACCGCGTGTCCACCGGCAGGTGATTCCGAACAGTCCTGATTGTGAACATGAGATGTTCGATACATGGGGAGGATTCCAGATTGCGGACACGACATGTTGCTATTCCATCCCTCCCCTAATATGATAATAGGGGAGGCCCCCGGGGGACTAGCAGTCGTAAGTTCTTTCAGTCTCGTCAATCTTGATTTAACTAGATTACATACACGAGTATTTCTAGGTTAGGTTAGGCTAGGCTAAGTTAGGTTAGGTTATGTCAGGCTAGGTTAGATTAGGTTAGGTTAGGTTATGTCAGGCTAGGTTATATTAGGTTCGGTTAGGCTAGTCTAAGTTAGGTTAGGTTATGTCAGGTTAGGTTAGATTAGGTTAGGTTAGTCTAGGGAAAGCTTGGTCAGGAGGAAAGCCTCGGCAGCCGGTGAGTGCTGTCAGTAACCCCTTACACCCGGGTCACCCCCCTCACGTAGGAGTCCCCGCGAGTTGCTCTTTTACTTGTTCGCAATCGAAAAATTGAATATTTAGGTGGCCCTAGCATTTTTTGGTGTGTTTGTAATTTGTACGAATTTTGCCCTGTTTGCAATCAGTATACAACTGTACAGCTCGAGCCAGGCGGGCCATTATAATCCGTTAGTTTAGAGTCATTAGAAAACAGTGGCTTTGATTCCAATGTAACCGTTTTACAATATTTATAAGATAAAAACTAGGCAGGTGCGGAACTCACATTTTAACTTCGGATAATTTATAGGTGGGAAATAATAATCTCCCGTGGGAACAAGAATAATTTTTATAAATTACTTTCCAATTTAAGCCTATATTTATTTTTCAGATTTATAATTATAGTCCAAACTTAGCCTTCACATTTGTTTTAGTTAAAAAATAAATAAGTGTATGACAAATAAAAAGCTTGTAGCAGCTTGGTCATACATAAATCAAAGCTAAGGTTTTCAAATAAGTTAAATGAAGGGATAAATGGAGGAAAATGGTTTTAAATCAGGCCGGGAGAAGGAACAATATTTCTGGTTCAAATTTCGATCACGGGTGTGAAAAATAAACATATATTTTGTAATTTTATAGACTTGTTTAAAAAGAAAAAAAAAAACACGCACACTCAAAAATGTTTTATATGATTTATTTTTAAATTACTAGTTTTATATATAAAACTATACAATATTTTGTCCAACAAATGTTGAGTAAAGTTTTGTAATGAGGTAAAATAAAAAAACTTGTATTAAAGCAATAATTATTATAAGTATACAGACTTTTTAACTAAGAATTTTTGGTATGGATATAAATAAATAAATAAATGGTTTTTAAAATTGGCAAAAATATATTAGTTGGCTAAAAATATAATAACAATTATTGAAAACTAATAAATAAAACAAATAATAGTGATCATCTTTAAAATTGGTTACACAATAAAAATCAACATAGGTATTTGAATGAACATGAATTAATGAAAGGGTACACTTTTTTTGCACATAAAAATACCAAAATAGGATTTTCTCAACTGAGTCAGTGTAACTGATTACTTATTAGGTTCTAGTTACTAAATCTTACACCATAAACGCTGATCCACTCCAAAATATATGAGTACTTACAACTATAGCGGAATGAATATTAGTAGGAAAGGGTTTTATAAAATAGAAACATATTTTGAACTCAATTTTAATAGCATTTTAGTAAACTATTAGTATTATTTTATAATTATTGATAATATATATCAAAAGTGACAGCTTCAGATCACATGACTTGAGGCCCTGTCTGTGAAAGTTGAACAATACAGTCTAATTTTCAAAGGAAGAGCTTTTTTTGACACATAGAAAAGTTTCTACTTTCATGTATTAATACGTCAGGCCATGTTATTTACAGCTGATACTTTTGTTAGAAATTACCAATACCTGTAAAACGATACTAATAATAAAGTAAAATATTACCAATGTTGACTGCAAAAAAGAGTGTATTTAAAAAAAATCTCTTACTATGAAAATCGGACTCTACTTATTTTTTAGCACCGTGTATCACTACGCGTTCGAGTTACACGCTTATGTACTAATTACGCCAGTGGTCTTAGAGATGAAGAATGTTATAGTTAGAGGAAGAGCACCCACATTTGCGTGGAGGAAGAGTGGAAACCATTTAGAAAAAATCCACCCTCAGTACACCTGACCGAGATTCGAACCTCGGTCTCCCCGTCATCGGCAGACTAGTCTGCTGTGAGAGTGACGCCTTATACCATGCGGTAACCGAAGTGGTTTCACAATACAAAATAAAAGGGATGCTAATCCAGAGAATAAAATCAACGTAATAGATACGTCTTGATGGAATTATGTGTGATGTAGTGTGGTTATGTTATTTAATGGCGCCCATTCGGGTCTACGAAAAAAATACTAAACAAAAAATAAGTTTAATTTAACGTTAGTTAATAAATAACAATATGACCTATGCACATATATTACAAACGTGACAATGAACTGAACTATAACTTGTCTTAGTATTTATTTTTCCCAAAAAATTCAGGATTTTTTTTTCCCCGCTTGTGTTTCGGTAACGTCAATTTTCTTAAGTTTATTTCCCCAAAGTTCAGGATCCAACAAGACTTTGCAATTTTTTTTTTGCTGGTCCCAATTCCATGGTTTTCAAGTAAAACAAAGTAGAACACCACACTTACATACGAATTCTGATTCAAGCGCAGCGCAATATTGTACCTCATATCCCGGTTAATTGGCTGTGAGATGATCATATGATTAAGTTCCCGGCTCAATGGGTTGAAATAGGAGCCGAGTACATAAATAATTGTTCGAGAATAAATATTGTAACAATACTAGAGATGGCCTTGCATCCTCTTAAGTTGTAATTTTGTTTATAGGAGGCAGCGACATGGTGAAATGTAGTATATTAATTTGTTTGGATGAGTTTTCTGGGGAATATTATTGTGTGAATGTTGGAACTAAGGGTTGCTAAGAATGTCTAGATAGTAGTATTGTTTATTTTGATAATTAATGAAAGTATTATTTTATAAAATAGGACGATAATTTTGAGATTACTGCGAACGATATTAGAGTGAAAACTAAGAAAATAATACATTCAGGAAATGCATGTTATTACTCGGTGTGTAAGTTGTTGATATCTCACCTGCTGTCAAGGAAGGTAAAACTCAGAATACACAAAACCAAAGTTTTGATGGTTGTTCTTTATGGTTGTGAAATATGGTCTCTTACCTTACAACACGAAAATAAATTTAGGGTGTTCGAAAACAAGGTGGTTGGGAAAATACTTGGTCCAAAATATGATTAAGATACTGAGGAGTGGAGGAGGTTACAAAATGATGAGTTGAATACTTTGTACACATCACAGGACATGCACTTCAAATGGGAGAATCTAGATTCTGATTCAGGGTTAGGAATATATTATTGGGAAGACCTAGACGCAGATGGGAGGATAACATTAAAATGAGCCTAGAGAGAGATAGTGTAATGAGGTGGACTGGATAGAACTAGCTCAAAATAGAGATAGGTGGCGTTCTTTTGTAAGTGTGGCAATGAACTATCGCGTTCCTAATGACACAGACTATAGCGTAAGTAAGTACTCATATTTTAGAAAAACGGTTCCTTGAGTTCTTCACAAGATAACAATGTATCGGAGGCAAATATAGCTTCAAAATCTTCAAAAAGGTAACAAAGCACACACCAATATCTTCAAAAGGTAACAAAGAACACACCAATATCTTCAAAAGGTAACAAAGCACACACCAATATCTTCAAAAGGTAACAAAGAACACACCAATATCTTCAAAAGGTAACAAAGCACAAACCAATATCTTCAAAAGGTAACAAAGCACATACTCAATATCTTCAAAAGGTAACAAAGCACACACCAATATCTTCAAAAGGTAACAAAGCACACACCAATATCTTCAAAAGGTAACAAAGTACACACCAATATCTTCAAAATAAGTCACAGTTTGCACTGTGAGGTGTGAACGATCCACGGTCGTGTTAAGTTATTATCATTTTTCCTCCTTTTTCCACTCCATCTCGCTACCAGTTCGGGTTATTATATTAATTACGCTAGTATGATAGAGATGAATCAGGCTGAATTGATAAGAAATGTTCCCCCATTTGCGAGGAGGAGCGAGATGGAAGCCATTTAGCAAAATCTCCACCCCCGTTTACACAAACGGGATTTGAGCCCCGAATAAACGAGTTTATATTCATACCACGTGACTACCAGCACTGGTAGAAAAGGAGTATTTGACTTAGCAATATAATGAACATACTGACATTTTGGTGCAGTAAAAAAGGTTCTATTATACGTCTATGACAAGAGCATTTCCACTTCACACGTCACAGGAAAGTGAGGGAGGAATTGGCCAGTGGAAATGGATCTCATGAATCCGATCAAAGCTAGCCCTCACCACAAGCGAAAGGGGGTAATTAAAAGTGAGTAAAAATTTCATTTAGTACTAGATGAAAAGCTAAAAGGTAAAAAAATAAAAAGAGTTGTGTAGATCACATTGCCGCGAAAGTAATTTACCAACATTACGAACCACTTTAATTAACAAAATATGTTAATTTTAAATTAATTTTAAATTCTGTTTGTTTGAAGGTATGACATGACAGTATTTTAATGAGATCTTTTTTTTTGTTTTTGTTAAAATAATGTAATATATCAATATTGATTCTATTTAAATTTCATTTAGGATATATTAAATTTCAGTAATTGAAGTAGGTTTTATCATAATTACATAAAACTAATCCAAACTAAATTAAGATTTTTTATAAACTAATTGAAATTAATATTTGGACTCTGTGTGTTTACAAAATGTACATTATATTAGTACGAGTGACCAAGAGAATTTATTTGGATTACAATGGTTGGTGAAACAACAAGAAATGTACCAGAATTTGCGAGTAAAAAGGCATTTAAGGAAAAAATCTTCAGAATACCCGAGGTTCAAACCATGACCCGAGAGTCACTGTAAAACCAGACAATGCCTTTATACGCGTGGTCCCCGGTTTGAGCTAAAGGATATTAAATATCGACTGAAGCATTACACCTTAACGATCTTTTGCCAAAGCCGAGGCCAACATCGATGCACACACAAATAGCTACGTACCTTGACAACACCGGAAGTGGTATCGATGACGGTTGGTCGACTTTGAAACCTCGTCAGGCGGCACCGGGCCTCCGGTGGCTCCGGGAGGTCGTAACGGATCCGGCTGCAAGGTAAGTCCAGCGTGCGGGCCAACCGGATTCGCAGTGGTTCCGACCTGTTCTTCCTCTGTCGGTCCATGTCCTCTACCCTCCTCCCGCACCTCTGGGTTGTTAGTGACTCCTCTTCACACACGTGACACTTGGACGTGACTGACCGTCAGTAAACCGCAAACCAACCGTGACTTACGGGTCGCTTTAGAGGTATCACAGTGATCACTTCCGGTTCTTTGCGACACATTAGGTTTGGTTCATAGTTATTAAAGTTAGTGCAATAATTAGCGCAGGGGCTGGAGGGTATTCGGATATATTGCAAACACCCAAAATTCTAATATAAAATTACTACCTCTAGCACAGAGGTATGGACGTGGGCTGGATACTACCTGTAAACATGTTTTATTAGGTTCACACAGGGTTTAAACAAAAAAATGAATCGGTTATTAGGAAGTCCCATACCTTAGCTCAGTTGGTAGCCTGCCTGTCTAAGGAGCTAAAGGTCCCGGGCTCGATTCCTGGCATGGCCAAAATATGTATCATTGGTGAAATGTGTGTTTCCCCTTTCATAGTGTCGAATTAACTGCTGGGGGCTGGATGTTGTGTCTGTTCTAGATCTAAGCCAGTTTACGAGTCGTGTGGTGATATAATCACTTGGTTCAGAAAGTGCACATTAAATAGGCCTAACCCAAGTAAATAAACAGGTTAGTAGCAAATATTCAAATATCTGAAAATTCCACGTAAAAATCTTGAGCTACTAAATTGATAAATAAGAAAATTTACCAATAAAGATTAGGTTTCGTGATCCAAATAAAAGGACTATTGACGTGAATGTCGTATAGTCCGTACCAAAAGATTTAGCCTAATTTGCCATCAATGGGGACGTTGGGGATTCAAAATTAAGAGTATTAAGAGTAGCTTTTCCTAAATTGTTTTACACTCTACTGTACCTTCACGCAGCGATTAAATCTACCCCAAATTATACCGTTCATCCATACCCCATTAGCGTAATTAATACGCGTGTAGCCCAAGCAGTTAGTAAGACGCGGTGAAAGTATATTTAAATATATTGTGTATAAGCCTACGTCTCCTTTTCTTAAGAACTGAAGAGAGAATAAAACTAACTATTCCGTAAGTTTAACGGTGTTTGAATAAAACATTAAAAATTCCTCCAATTTGATTCAAATAACACATGGGCGTGTTTCCAGCAATTAACTTTGTTAAGTTTATTGTTGTAGCAATCATAAAAATGTAGCCGCATAGATCAGTTCCTTAAGTGGCTAGTAGCTTAGAGATTGGTATATATTATCAAAACAGTTGAATTAAAAGATTAACGGGCCAGTAGTTTTAACTTAGCACTAACATGAGATCCTGTGCCCTAGCACACCACAACTGTTCTGAAACTGCCCTTGTAGGCTTATTAAACTAAACTCACAATTATTAATTTTTGAAATTAACCTCATTTTGAAACGTAATTACGTGAAAATTTTGTGGTTTTCGACTAAAATAAAGAGTACAGCATACTAATAGCTCAGGTCATGATTTATCTTTGTTTATAGTCCTAGAAATTTGTATTTGTTTATATATATATATATATACACACATATTTATATATATATATATACACTTAATATTTAAATCATATTATATAATAATGCTCACTCTTTTTTTATACGAGATCATTGATATAAAATTTATAATTTATTTAAAATATGCCAAAAAGGCTTAAAAATGACATTTTGAGTTAGTGGTTCAATGAACGCCCTTTATGAAATCCCATTTAATTTAATATCTTAGTAGCTCGGTGTGTGTTCAGGAAGAAGATATGTATTTAAAAGGCACCTCACTCGTTATCCCACCTAGTTAAGCCTGAGTTGGGGTTTTTGACACCCTTTTCTTAGGAACATGAACATCCACGTGTTTCATGTAAAACATGTTAAAATCAGAGCCCAACTTCCCTACTAAAAGTAAAATATTATATATTTAAATTATCATCTTATTTGCTAACTCCAAGAGTGATTAATTAAGTTTAACCTCATAATAGGGATTGCACCTGCATTATTTATATTTGACCAAGGGAATAATCTTATGTAAAGGCTGTTTCTTAACATTTCTATTGAAATATTTACTCTAAAGAGTACACTTCACGAGTGTGTCTACACAGTAGCTGTACACATGACAGTCTAACTACACTTAACAAACTTCTCACTTAGTGTTTGATATGAAACGTGACTTACATTTCGCTGCACAACGTGAACGAGCCACGAATGTTCAGTTGACCAGAAAAGAGTGTTCTTATATTTAGCGATGCGCAGACTACACTAAGATTAGACCACAAGGTCTATTTTACAAACCCCATCTCTCTCTTTCCCCTACAATAACACGTCATACCCCTCCCTCTCTGTATCTACGGTCGGTACAGGTCCATAGTTCCTAAATCCTCTTGGTCCCTTGAAATATGCAACCATTTTATTTATTCATCTTAGTAATGATATTACGAGGTGCTTGTTAGTTATATTGGTAGGCTTGACTTACTCGAAACTTCGGGTGATTATTTACTAATAAAGTGCTTTTTTAAAAGTTTGCGCTATTTTTTACAAATAAATTGGTTCAATTATATCTAACCCATTTGTTAATTAAATATAGACAAGATTATTTTGTGGCTTGTTTAGCTGAACAGCTAACTAGAATTTGACAGGGTAGCTGGAACTAACTAGATTTCAACTATCCTGGTGACTGGAAGACTAATTAGACCTCAAATATCCTGGTGACTGGAACACAAACTAAACCTCAAATATACTGGTGACTGGATATACTTCAACTATCCTGGTGACCGGAACTAACTAGACTTCAACTATCCTGGTGACTGGAATTAACTAGACCTCAACTATCCTGGTGACTGGAAAACAAATTAAACCTAAAATATACTGGTTACTGGAACTAACTAGACTTCAACTATTTTGAAGACTGGAACTAACTAGTCCTCAACTATTCTGGTTACTGGAACAAACTAGAACTGGAACTAACTAGAGCTCAACTAGCTTGGGGACCAGAACTAACTAGGGGTCTACAAGTCTGATGGCTGGAACTAACTATACGTAGAATAACCTGGTGGCTAGAACTAGCTAGACCTCAACTATTCTGGCGACTGGAACTAACTAGACCTCAACTATACTAGTCACTGTCACCTTGTCTGATTTTTAGGTGACAGATAAGTAAGTCTATGGTTCGAATCCCAACTGGTTGAAATGAACTTTTTTTTCCTAAATGTTATCTCACTCCACCTCAACGCGAGTGCGGGTACATTTCCTTTAAATTTCTCCTCCATCCCTACCTCAGTGTTGTAAATATGCGGACAACACAAACTGGTATATAAAGCGCATGGTAAGATCATTCCGTTGCAAACATCAGTCCAAAGTTTGGACACGGCGCTCCCACCCGCTCCCACCCGCTCCCACCCGCTCCCACCCCGCCAGACTCCCTCAAATAGACCGTGGATCCAGCCAGACACATTCTTTGGTGGGGAAATTTCCAGCTCGTCATTGCAGAACAACTCTAAGAAACGTTGTTGTGAAAGAAGCGGAGTAATTGTATCCAAACGGAATGGTCTCGGTTCTGGATCTTTACGAAATGATGCTAACATCCAGGGAGTCAAAATATATACCACTACGAATACAGTTTTAGTTAAAAAAACAGAATAAATATTTAAAACAGAAAGGTGCTCATTCTGGATATGTTTAGTTGATACAAAATTCACTACCTATACATCCGTGAAAGAATCCACCGTTAGAATAGTTACCATTTCAGATCTAGCTTTCCGTACTCATTATTTAAAATATTAAAAAAAGTATCCACAAGCAGATATTTAGTAGCTACCCATATTAATGGGCACGGGGGCTTAATGGTGAGGTTGGGGATCGATTACTGGTCAGGTGTAATGAAGTTGGTTTTTCTTAAATATTTTCTACCCTTTCTCCCCAATGTTGAGGGTTAATCTCCTCTAAATTCTGAGGGTAGTTTCTCCTAAACAGTTTCCCAATCTCTGCCCTTCAAGAGGGTACAGTTACTTTTAATTCTACCTTCCCCAGTTATACCCCCGTTACCAAGGGTTTTGGAGCTTTTCTTGATCGGGATGAGAGGAAGGAGGAAGTTCTTTATTGCTATTATTTTCCTTAATCCCCGCATCTTACTACCTTTTCAGGTTATACGCATATATAATAATTACGCTAATGATGAAGGAAGAGTTTTTATAGATAATCTACCCGTATTTGCATGGAGGGAGAGTTGGAAACCATTTATAGAAAACCACCCTCAGTAGACCCAACCGGGATTCAAACTCCAATCTCCCCGTCGTCAGCAGACAAGTCTATAACTATAGCGACGCCTTAGACTATTTGGCCATTGAAGCGGGTTGCTATTTTTTAATTAATTGTTTCATATACTCATAATTTTATCTAACAAAATATTGGAACTTGTTTTAGTTAATGGTTTGCTTACAGATAAACTACAATTATTATTTCTCTTTCTCCTACATAAAACAATATATTGTAGACTCGTTGGACTCATGTGTGGATATTAAGAAATATTAAGTCATACAAATAAAAGAAGAGTCTTATCAATGTTTTAAATATTAATGGTCACGAGAATCATAATTAAATCGTTTCAATTTTTTTTTCTTAAACTTCCCCTGCCCCTTCAAGCCCCCCTCCCCCTCGCGACCCCTCCTGACTCTGGTGATTACGCCCAATACAGCCTGGACGGGTAGTAAGACGCGGTGAAAAAAAAGGCCAAAGAAAATACGGATGTTTTGTAAAAATAACTTATTTAAAAAATATATTTAGTTTATTCGTGATTATTTTGCAAACAATTAAGACATGTATTTGTTCTCAATGCGGATTTTCCTAATGTGGCATCACAATTAATTGGATCAAACGTTCTGAGTAACGAGGGTGCCATTCATACTGGACCAGACTATACCTAGGAAATAGTCGTGCGCGTGCGCGTGTGATTCACAAGCACAATTAGTCACCCCTTGCGCCTCATTGTCTGTTTGTCAAGAGATTGGTTTGTCAGAGGCACACAATCGGGGGTTCCATAGGGTGATCAGAGGCTTTTGTTGGTGAGGTTAGTTGATGGCCGTCAATGGGCGATAGGTGGGCGTGACGGCTGATACACCCCACACCCGACTTCAGAAATAGGCTGTCCTGTCCGCCTTTGTTTGCTGCACAATCAAACAATAATAGGACTAATAATGGTAAAAAAACTTTGTAAAAAACAACACATGAACATGGGAACTAGTCAGAATATCTCGCTTGAGTAAAACAAGAAACACTGGCACAGAAAAGTTTGAAATAGTTACAAAAATATATATAGTGTTATTAAATGTGTTAACACTTTCTGTCCCACCCTGTATTTATGAAAGTACCACTAAAACTATCATAATGTTGCTTGTACTATGAGTCGGAAACCTGGGGAAGACCTACGATGTACGATATCATTGCTCTAGTTTTACGTTAACGACTGCCCCGCCCACATTCCACACTCCACTTTTATAACTTCCGGTCCCGGTTGGCTGCCTGATTACTCACCAGTCACGAATCGTGATGATGCATACTTTGGTTGCATTGTGTTATCCAAGCACATCAGTACACGGCGCACAAACTAACTCAATTAGAACACAGCACTATCCTAAAACCCAATATCCGTTCTAATGAGCGAAGGATCTGCAGCTACCCTTAGTACCGTCTCTATCTCGTATCAGTACATGTAACTGAAAACGTCCCGGATTTTTAAAGACAGGCTGCTTTTAATATGCAAAGCTTTTAATTTTTTGAAATTGCCTCAATTACGTAGGCATTGGTCATTTCAGTAGAGATTTAAAAAAAGATATTAATAATAATATTTAGCACCGCGTCTTACTACCCGTTCGGGTTATACGCTTAAGTACTAATTACGCTAATGGATTAGGAATTGGGAAGGTTGAAT
>CABFWO010002005.1:35093-97013 GCA_902155825.1 Timema genevievae | reverse complement strand
ACACACACACACACACACACACACACACACACACACACACACACAATATCTAAACACAATCATAGCTACAATTAACATAAAGGCAATAATAAAAATGTAAACAAGGAAGAGAATCGATCGTAATAAATAATCGTGAAGTGAATGACCTTTGCTAAACGAAACTAGTTTGCTCTGATGTGTTATATAAGAACCGGGCTGTTGTGTTCCTGTTTAGGACAGTGAAGCTCGCCTCCAGGCATCGGTCACACTCACTGCTGATACTATTCCCGGGATCAAGGCGTGTTCAACACATGGTCAGCCACCGCCACATGAGCATGTCCAGGCTGCAACAGCCTCAGGGAACATCACCATGTACCTCAAATGGAGGTTAGTGTTTGTTGTTTATATTGTTGGACATGTAAAGGTACCCAGACAATTTTTTATAATGCCAGAGAGCTTTTTTTTTAGTCCAACTTACTATCAGTACATATGTAGTAATTACGTTAATGTGTTAGGAATGAGGATAAATTACCTGTTGTGTAAGTGTACCTGAATTAATGTGGATGGAAAGTAGAAAACCATTAAGGAAAATCACTCACAATACACTTGAATGGGACTCGAACCTTGATCTCTCCATCACCAGCACTTCAATCATTTATTGTAAGAGTGACGTCTTAGACCATGAGACCACCGAAGAACAATGTATTACAAAATGATTATAAGATTATTGTGGTAGACGTATCCAACAAAAACACGTAGGTCCAGCAATCATTAATCTGTTACAATTAAGTAACATTTTGGGAGACGTATTGAATAGAGCCATGTCCAATATTTATTAAGAAGAGTTGGTTACAATATATATCCTTGTTGTACAGGCATTCTAGAAAGCTGATTTATTATTATTATTGCAAACAATGTTTTACCCGCTTAAGTAGAGGTATTTGAGAAAGGGCTATGCTTGGCATCCAATTATAAATGTTTCTTACAAAACTAGGAATTTTTGATGGACATATATATATATATATATATATATATGTTCAATATTCAGTAGAAACATTGTATTATACCAAATAATCATGTCATAGATGTAATTAAGATGAACAATTGTAGTATTCAGTAAGAACAGTGTATTACAAAAAGTAACCTATTGGTAGATGTAATCAAGAGATCTACAATCAGTATTCAGTAGGAACAATGTGTTTAAAAAGTCGACCTTTTATTTGACGTAATCATGAAAGCCACTTCAGTATTCAGTAACAGTCTGTAACAGTAACAGCTTTATTTTAGATGAAAGCAACTAATGCACATTCAATATCTATTTAGGATAGGATGTTTCAAAAGGTGAGATTTGTGGTGGATGCAGTGAAGCCACGTTAAGTATGCAATAAGAAATATATGTTAACCAGCCCGTGGCCCGTGCATCTGGTTACGAGCCTAGGGGTCCCGGGCTAGATTCCCGGCCGGTATAACAGGTATTTTCCCGAAAGGGAAATTATCCCAAAGGTCACCAGGGTTTGGTTAGTTAGGCTTATGTTAGGTTTAGTGTTGATTGGTTTCACACCCTCATACTCACTATCACCATCATCTCATATCATCGGGATATGGAAAGAGCCTCCACAGAAAAGATATACGATTAGTACATTCGGGAGTCCCCCGGACAACGGTACATTAGTACTGTATTCTGTACACTACTGGGCTACGAGTGATATAGCCCAGACGCTCAAAATATTTATAATATTATGATATAAAAATATAGTTTCTGGTTCATGTATTTAAAAGAGTCACGCTTAGTAATGAGTAAGAAGAGTGTAGGTCCTTTTACCGAGCTCCAGCTGAGTCCCAATTGCCCTAACTCCCCGGCTTTATTCTGCTTCTCGCAGTGGTAAAGACGAGGAGGGCAGGTTTCCAGAACAGCCTAGAAACAGATGGGTACCCAGTGCCTAATCTAAACATCCTTTACTTTTAATTACTAAATACATAGCTATAGCTTGATGTTTTTCTCTAAACCAGGTTTTCTGGGAGATACGGGTTGATGGGTTCAGCGGTGACAACTTCACGTCGTAGGATATCTCTAGTCGTGATACCACATCCGCGGGGTTCAACTTTGAGGGCAGCCTGAAGACCTCAATACTCCGGTAATGGAATAAAGACAAGTTATCCCATGTGTATGGTGTGACCTCCGAAAGAGTGGGTTCAGCGATACTAGACCTTGTCCTTGGAGGAGCCCATAGGACATCGTTATGTTGGCCAATATAGTGAGAAGTGAATATTTCTTTGACCCAGTGGAGGGCCACCAGAGACACTGCCAATTCTGCCTCGTTAATTTACCAACGTCTGGCCATCCCTTGATGATGGAACAGTGCAGGTTGATGATGGTGGTGAAGTATATCAGAGGATCTCCAGCAGGAAATATACAGAAGGAACATGTACAGTTTGTGGTATGGAGTAGGAAGGTCACATGTTCTTCGTTACCTCGCTAAACGTGAGTAGTCGCATATCCTGACCATTGGATACCAACACTTATCCGAGAGATGTAGTCAGCTATCTATTTCCACCCCCTAACTATGACCCAAGGGAGCTCAAAGGAGCTGCAGTAAGTAGTAGTTGACCTTGGTACGCACTAATGTTTTAAATGGACGCAGCTTCTCAATGAATTTATATTGAAATTCAAGCATTCCAGACGCTGAGCCGGTTTAAGCACAGACTTCTACGAGTTGATGGTGAGGAAACGATCCACCTCCCGAATCGTTATTTCCAATAGTCTCAGTAGGACTGATGAAGCCAATGCTCCAAGTACAAGGAGGCACGTAACGGATTATTTTTTTCCCCGGTGGAACGTGATGATGGGGTCTATTAAAACCCGCTCTTAAGGCCAATCTTGCTCAGTAGGACTGATGAAGCCAATGCTCCAAGACAAGGAGGCACGTAACGGATTATTTTTTTCCCCGGTGGAACGTGATGATGGGGTCTATTAAAACCCGCTCTTAAGGCCAATCTTGATCATCTCATATTCCTTCCTGATTTGTTGAAATATTCTGCCCTCTAGCAGTAGAGAAAAAAAAACAACAGCGAGTGGATGAATTTCATCCAAACCGAGAAGATTTGGATGATTCTGGTCCCTCCTTCACTCTTAGGAATCAAAAATTGAGGAGGCGTCCAATAAAGTGTCCCGAATTAGTAGATTGGCTAGTAAGTCCACAACAATCTCGTCCACAAAGTGGTTAGGTAGTGTGATTTAGAATGAGCAAGATGTCACCACTGCTCTGGTGATCTTACACACCGGGAAATAAGAGTGCGTTAAAAAACAGTACTAAGATAAATGTATTCAACATTGTTACCTTAATATTAAAAAAAAAGAAGTGTGATATAAAAATATAGCATGTGATTACGATTTAAAAAGAGCCACTTTCAATATTCAGTAATAATAAATAGTTTGTCACAAATAGGTAGCCTTTTG
Organism: Timema genevievae; assembly: GCA_902155825.1. Taxonomy (NCBI): domain Eukaryota; kingdom Metazoa; phylum Arthropoda; class Insecta; order Phasmatodea; family Timematidae; genus Timema; species Timema genevievae. The sequence goes on along the minus strand of CABFWO010002005.1, from coordinate 93,577 downwards.
ATAAACGTGTTAAAGAGAGCCACGTTAAGTAATTAGTAATGGATATAAATTTAAAAAAAATCCTTCGTTGTAAAATTATTCAAGATAGGTAAGCGTGAGAGTCAAGAGTGTCCGGTTCAGTTGTCAAAAATAACAGTTTGTCAAAAATATAGTACTTTGTGGTGATCTTTGAAAGAGATACAAATCAAGTATTAACTAAGAATAGTATACTATAAAAATAATCTTATAGTAGTCGTAATATTCAGAAGACATTAATAACTCCGTAAGAAATGTTTACGCTGCAAAGATATCCTTAATTGGATGCATTCAATATATTTATATTTAACAACATAATGTTAACATAATTTAACCTTGTGTTAATATATTCAATAAATATACTTTATTATTCTTAAAAAACAGTTTGTTGCCAAAATATGGTTTTAGATGAATTCAAAAGGTTCGTGTTCATTATTCATTAGAAGAGGTTTATTACAAAAAGTTAGTCTTATGGGACACGTGATATAAAGAGCCAAGACCAGTATTAAGTAAGAAGAATAAGCTAAAAATATATTTAATTGTGGTAAATATAGTCAAGAGAACCATGTTGAGTATTCAAATTAATTGAGTGTGCTATAAAACTACATTGCAGTATAATAATTCAAGCAAAAAACTTTATAAATCAGTAAAAGAACCCTGTGTTAGAATTAATTACTTCGCGGTGGACTAATTCAAGCGATAAACTTTTCTATTCAGTAAAATTAACTTGTATTAAAAAATAATTACCTTTTGGTGGACGACTTCAAGCGAGAAACTTAAGTGTTCAGTTAAAACAATGTGTTAAAAAAAACATAATATTTGGTCGAATAAATAAAAAAAAGCCATAGTAAACATTCCACAACGACTATTTTTTTACAAAAAGTTAACTTTTGTATTATAAACAGATAATTTTATGAGTGACGTGTCGAAGCAATCCACGTTTAGTATTTATTAAAAAACTATTTATTACAACATATTACTTTTTTTATAGACACATTCAAGAGACCACGTTAAGGCTTCAGAAAGAACGAAAAGCTACAAAACAAAAAAGTTAAAATTATTCAAAAATGCCTATTTCAATTGTCATTAAAACAGTGTTCGTAGAAAAATAACCTTTTAATATATGTAATAAAAAGAGCCACTTTCTGTATAAGGCTATGATACTGTATTACAAAAAGGCAGCCTTGTGTTAGATAAGTTATATTGGAGAGTTCCAGATGCCTCATTTAGTGAGATAAATGTGATAAAAAAAAGTTGTAGTAGATGTATTAAATAGAGCCGCATTTAGTAATCAAGAGTAATAGTCTTTTATAAAACAAATTAATAACCGTATTTAAGAGTCACGTTCATTATTCCGTTTAAAAAAAGTGTGTAAAAATAAAATGTCCTTAAGGAAGATGTATTCTAGATAGCAACACTAAATATTCTGTAAGAACAGTATGATAAAAAAAATCTTTTTGGTAGATATATTCAAGAAACCAGATTCAGTATTCAATAAGAACTGTGTGCTACAAGCAGATAATATTTCGGTAAACGTAATCACCGTTCAGTACTACATTATAATTTTGTTTAAAAATCTTGTGATAAACTTATTTAAGAAAGCCATACTAAAAAAATATAGCTTTGCTATAGATAAATTTAGGAGTCACTTTCAGCTTCCATTAGAAATAGTGTGCTACTTCATAATGGCCTTGAGAAAGCCATTAAAGGAAGCCACGTTCAGTATTAAATAATAGCAGGGATTTTACAAAAACATGACCTTGTTAACCTATGCAAGAGAGTAGAGTCCAGTATCTAGTAATAACCATGTGCTGCAAAAATAAAAAACTTATGCCAGACATATATGGATTGACACCTTCGGTATTCACTAAGAATAATGTGTTATAAAAATGTATTATTTTGGTAAACATTTTCAAGAGAGGATTCTGTAAGAACATTGTGTTACAAAAAGGTAAACTTATGACATACGTAGTCAAGATAGTTACGTTCAGTATTCATTAACAACACTACGCAAATATAAATTACTTTATGGCAGATCTATTGATAAGAGTCTTTGTAGTATTGACTAAAAAAAAAGGTACCAAAAACATAGCATATGTGTTGACGTATTTAATAAAACTGCTTTCACCATTAAGTAAAAATAGATTTTTACAAAATGTCACTTTTGGTAAGGTATTAAAGAGTTATACGTTCGGTATTCAATGTGAACAGCGTATTAAAAATTGATAAGGTTTCGAATACGTACTTTAAAAATATTTTTAAGTATTCAGAAAGAAGAGTGTGCCAAGAAAAATCCTCTTACAATATTCATAAAGAAAAGATAAAAAAACCACCAATTTAAAAGCCAAGTTCTGCATTCATCTAGAACTACGTATTACCGAAATACAACCCTACTCTAAACGCACTAAAGCTGACTATTTTATAATGCTTTAAGAACAGTGCTACAAAACTATAATCATGTGATAAAATTATTCAAGAAAGCAGCTATAGTTATGAAGTCAAAACAGCGTGAAAAATAAATAAAGAATACCCTTATGTAAAGAACAAAAGAGCTACATTTAGTATTTTGTAAAAACAATATGTTACACAAGTATAAACTTGTATGGATATTTAAGGAAGCTGAGTTCAGTTTTCAATAAAATCAATGTGATATAAAAACATATAATTTTGGTAGATGTATTTCAGACAGTCACTTTCAATATTTTATAATAACAGTGTGTTGAAAAAATATTTTTTTGTGTAATAAGTAAAAAAGAGAACCAAGTTTGTATTCAGAAAAAAAAAGTGTGAATTGTAAAAATATAACTTTTGTGGCAGACATTTTCCAGATATATTAATTCAATATTTAGGAAGAACAGCGTTTTAAAAAACTTTAACCTTATGGTATACTTACTAAAAAAAAATCACATTCATATTTCATTCCGACAGTAAATTTGGCACCTGTAAGCTCTGGCATCCCCTGTATTTTTAGACAGGGTCAGTTCCCAGTTAAACTGGGGTTCTCAGTTACATACTATTAATTAGCTGCAAGGTCAAACTTTAGACATGGTCGGCATATATATGCCCAAGCACGTTTTCAGCAATGCCCAATTATTATTGACCGTGGCTTTTAATATAAATTATATAATTCATTTAATAAAAAATAGAGTGAATTTAGTTCACTCTCTCTTTACACACTTTTACGACAGAAATATACTTTTTTTTTACAAACAAAGCCTAGCATTACATGCGCTAATCAATTGAAGGGTAGATTTTATTAGGTTATTTAATACTGTAGTAAATCTGGCTTAGACAGGCCTAACAACTTGTACATTATTAAAAGAAGATTAATATAATAGAAAAGATAAGATAATTTTGTGGTTTACAATGTGTTAATACTAAAATGTCAAAGTTATATGATTAATTAATTAATCAATTAATTACAAAAATATTTACAAACAAAGAAGTAACGACTCCTTAAAAATTAATCTTCAAAATTAATTTAAACTACTTATTTAAAAATAAACGAATTTGAATGCCACCATCGAAAATATAATCAGCTTTCTAAAAATGGAACATTATCTATGTAGATGATAGATGTAAATATGGGAATGAACAAAAGGACGTTGAACAAAATGGCTACCCTCTATTTCCAGAGAAGAAATTTCAACTTTAGTATGCGTAGGGTTTAAAGCCACCTTCAGTATTCCTGAGAACAGTTTGCTACAAAAAGTATTACCTTGTGGTATATGTAGTCATTAGAACAACCTTCAGTATTCAGTGAAAACAGTGCTATAAAAATATTACCTTGTGGTATATACATATAGTCATTCAAGCCACATTCAGTATTTAGTGATAACAATGTGCTAAAAAAGGTTTAGCTCTTGGCAGACGTATTCATTAGATATGTTCAGTAATTAAGAAGTATAGTGTTGTTAAAAAAAACTTTTGGTTGGACGTATTTAAGAGAGTAGATATAGTTTTCATAAATAAAAGTGTGATACAAAAAGATAACCTTATATTATACTACTACGCTAGTAACTTTAGTAGCCAATAAAAACAGTGTGATGCAAAAATATTATCTTGTGGTTAACGTATTTAAGAGAGCCACGTCCAGTATAAATTAAGAATTGTGTGCACAAATGTTTGCTTTATTGCAGACGTAGTCACTTTAGGATTCAGTGGCAACAATGTGACAAAAAGGATTACCTCGTGGTAGGAGTAATCAATGAATCACGTTCAGTATTCAATACAATTTTTTATATAAAAATATAACCGTATGGAATCCGTATTTTAAATATAGACATTCAGTGGAAAAGAGTGTGCTATAAAAACATTTCTGTTTGGAGTACGTATTTAAATTATTCACGTTAAACTGCAACAAGAATGATGGCTACAAAGAAAAACTACCCTGTGATGTACAGTACGTATTCGAAGAGCCACTTTCTGTTTAAATAGGAACAGTGTTATTAAAAAAATATTTTGGTGACTTATTCAAACCAGGCATGTTCATTATTCATTAAAACCAGTGTGCTTAAAAAACTACCACTTTATTTTAAGTATTCGAGTGAGCTACTTTCAATATTCAATAAAAACAGTGCTCTACATAAAATATCTTTCGTAAACTTATTCAAGGAAAGTAATTGAAGTATTCAGAATAACAATGTGATACAAAATAATAACATTTCACGGACATAATCAAAGGAGCCACTTTCAGAATATTAATCTATAATAATATGTTACAAAAATATTACAATGTGGAAATGTATTTTTGCGATCAACATTAAATATTGAGTAAGAACTGTGTGCTTTAAAATTGGAGTCTTGAGGTAGATATTTTTGATACAATCACTTTCATTAATCACTAAGAAAAGTGTACTACAATTAAAATAACCTTGTGATTGACGTAAAAAAATAATTTTGGTTTAAGTATGCATAATGTGTTACAAAATAATTAAATTGTGTTAACGTATTGAAAAGAGGCATCTTCTTTAATTCACTAAGGAGATTGTAAATACAAATTTCAAACCTGTAGACGAATTCAAATAAGCCACTCTCAGTAATACAGTGAGAACAATATTATACATAAAGGTAATCTTATGGTAGACGTGTTTAAAAGAGCCACTTTCAGTATTTAGTAAGAACAATGTGTTATTTAAAATAAGATTTGAGTAGCGTTAATGATTGTAGTCATGTGTTGTATTGTGTGAGAACAATGTTTTACAAAAAAAAACTGTGTTGGATGCAATGAAGAAAGCAGAGCAAAGCAATGTGCAAAAATACAACCTTTTGTTATACGTATTGGAAAGAGCAACGTTAATTACCTGCAAAAACGTTAATTACCTGCAAAAACAATGTGCAAAAATACAACCTTTTGTTAGACGTATTGGAAAGAGCAACGTTAATTACCTGCAAAAACAATGTGCAAAAATACAACCTTTTGTTAGAATTATTGAAGAGAAGGTTCAGCATTGTGTAATAACAATGTGTTACATAAAAATAATCTTATGACACACGTATTTAAAAGAGCCGCTTTCAATATTTAGAGTGAATAAGGTATTCTAAAAAAAAATTTTTTTTTCAAGACGTATTCAAGAAAACTACTTGCGTCATTCAGTAAGAACAGTGTGAGATAAATTGATTACATTTGGTTTAATTAATAATAAAGCACGTTCAGAATTAATATGGAATAGTGAGTTACATTTGGTTGACGTATTAAGAATAGCCAGAGCTCAGTTCCCGGTAAGACCCGCCTCGGTGGCGTAGTTAGCTAACGCGATAATTTCGTGTAGAGCTCGACTGCCAAGGACGAGGAGATCGAGGTTCGAATCTCGGTCGGGTGAACTGAGGGTGGTTTTACTAAATGGGTTTCCACCCTCCCTCCACGCAAATGTAGGTTCACTTCATCTAAATTCAACCTTCCCAATTTCTAACCCATTAGTGTAATTAGTAGGTAAGCGTATAACCCGAATGGGTAGTAAGACGCGGTGCTATATAAAAAAAGTTCCGAGTAAGAACCTTGCATTATACACAGAAAATAGCTATGTTGTTGTCGTAATGAATTAAGCAACGCCAATATGTTTACAAGAGCATACAGTACATGTGTGAAATAACTGTAATATTTAAAGTAAGCAATTTATAAAAGGGGATTTTTCAAATAAAGGACAAATATTGGGGTGGGGGCGTGTAACCCTCCCACCCCACTTGTCCTCGCCCGCCAGGGAGGCCCAACGCCCATGGAACCAACATTAGGTACTATACGGTGATAATAATGTGATACAAAATAAAAAGTTTCTAGACGTATTCCAGGAAGACATGCTCTCTAAACAAGTAAAAACCACGGGGGATAAAAATCAAAATCTCTGTTCTCCTTGAGAAGAGATCTAGATGGAGATCTTTTAACTTAACAAAGTATTTTGTTTTATTGATATTAAAATTGTAAATTGTAAAAAAATTTGTAGGCTTCAAACGATAGCCTTGCGGAAGACGTAGTCAAGATAGTGATGTGATGATTATTATTCAGTAATAACAATGTGTTCCAAAAGTTGACCTTGTTTTGGACGTATTCATTAGAGCTGCGTTCAGTATCAAATAATAAAAGTATGCTACAGACAAACCTTGTTTTAAGTATTCAAGAACACACATACTTTCAATAATAAGTAAGATCCATGTGTTGCAAAAACCTTGGGATAAAACGTATTCGGAGAGCCATGTTTAGTAATTAACAGGATGTAACAAAAATATTATGTATGTGACATTCTCTCTTGAACAACAGTTTATTTTAAATCGTGTGTTACAAAAATATAACCTCGTGTCAACCTTAATTAATATATTAACATTTAATGAGAAATACTTGTAAAAAACCGTTTAGCAGATTTATTTTACAAGAAATCCAGGTTTGGTAGAAAAAATATAACAATGTACAGCTAAACGTGGGGCAGAAACACTCAATAGAGCCCTGTTTTAACAATAACAGAGAAACACATTTAGTAAATAACCAAGTTTAACAAAAGTAAAAGAAAGCTAGATTAAATAGTAAATGTTATGTTATAAAAAATAAACGTGTGGTAACGGTACTTGATAGAGTAATTTGAATATGTAATAGCTAGTATAAAACAAACTTGTGGAGTGGACCTAATCAGTATAAACTTGTCCAGAACATACATTAGCTAACCGTAATCAAGATGACCACGTTAAATGGTAAAGAATGTGTTCAAATAAAAGATGAGAGGCAGCCATGCTATTTAGATCGATCCACGATCAGTAAGATACCATTTCTTACAAGAAATAACTATATGGCAGTTGTTCTCGAAAACCCTCTGTGAGAAAAAGTAATTAAAAAATATTATCCTGTGTCATTCAAACTTATAAGTGCCACCACGTTCTGTAAAAAACGATTAGTTACATGAATATTGTCATGTGGCATTTAAATTAAAGAGAACCACTTTACGTAAGAAAAAGTATGTTTAAAAAATATAGCAGTGTGGCAGCCATAGCTAGGTTCTTTCATAGAAATTATCAATAAAATGGATCAGTAGGGAGTCATACCCAGGACATTCAGGAGAGCAACGCTTGGTACGTGACAGTGTGTTTAAAAAGTATAGGCTCACTAGTTTGGCGGACTGCTCAAATGAGCCCCATTCAGTTTTAAAAATTGCTTGGACAAATTTTAATCATGTGGCAATCGCTCTTAGGAGGCGAGTCCAGTAAGAAATAATGTTAGAAATAATAGACGTGTGTAGGTCTTCATAAAGATAGCCACTTAACGAGTGGTTAGATAAAAAACTGTGTGACAGCATTTATGAGAGTCATTGTCTGTAAGGAACAAACAGTGTATGACCAGATATATCGTTTGGAAGTAGTAAGATAACCAAGTTTAGTTTGAAACAATGCTTATCAAAAAACACAATCCTGTTGCAGCCTACAAGAATATCACTTTTCAAATATAAATATTATATTACATAAACATAGCTTTGTGGTGGCATGATTAAAATTGTAACGTTCAGTAAGAAACATTGTGATGCAAAAATAAAATTGTGTGTAATTCATATTCAAGACCGCAACGTTGTGTAATAAAATGTATTTTTACAAAATTATTATTTTGTATAGACTGTACTCATGTTCATTAATAAATAGTGTAATTCAAAATTAACAATGCTGAAATCATAATCAAATAAAGTCACGTTAAATAAGAAACTATATTGTACAAACATATTAACGTTGAATGCATTTAAATCAAGAGCTACTTTTCGTAAGGAACAGTTTTTTTTAAACATATTATAAATTTGTTTCAGACGTATTCAAAAGAACTATGTTCATAAATAAACGTTGTGCTACAAGATTTAACTAAGGATTTGCCTTACTCAAGATAAAACTCACTCAGCAAAAACATTATTTAGTAAAATTATGTTCGTATGCTAGGCGGAAAAGCGAATGCCACAAATTAAACACAGTGTACTAAAAACATAAAGGTTTAACAGCCTTATTCAAACTAGCAACATTAATTAAGGAACAGTCTGCCATAAAAACATTATTTTGTTATCTATTATAAATAGAAACATAAGTTAAAAATGTTATTTGGTAAAAATATATTAATGAGTCAGTTTTTTAAAAGTGAGCTACCTTAATATATATAAAATGCGTTAGAAAAATATTGCCGTGTACTTAAAAGAAACAAGTTTTGTAAAAATAGTGTATTAAAAAATCGTATGCCAATTGTTTTAAGAGAAATTCGTTCAGTGCGAGTTGTTGTGTTAAACAGTATAACCATGGACCATACATAATCAACAGTCACATTATTTACGAAACAATGAGTTTTGGAAAGAAATAATAACAAAGTAGTGATAGTTAAGTTAACTAAGTAAGATAAAAACAAGTGTATTGTAAAAGTATAAATGTGTGGCAATTCCAATCAAAAAAGACTCGATCTGCACTAATCAATGTTTCACAAAAAATAATAATATACCAACCTCATTAAAAGGTGCCACGCTTATTTACACAAAGTATGTTAAACATATATTTTTGTACCTATTTAAGAGAACCACTTAAGAACTTATTTTAAAGAAAAAAGATCCAACAAAAACATAGCCATGTGACAGCGGTACTAATTAAATCTCAAGTTCATTTAGACAAAGTGTATCACACAACATAACCGTGTGACATAAGTACTAATTAAATCTCAGGTTCAGTTAGACAAAGTGTATCACAAAACATAGCCGTGTGACAGAGAAGCTAATGAGATCTCAGGTTCAGCTAAACAAAGTGTATCACAAAACATAACCGTGTGACAAAAGTACTAATTAAATATCAGATTCAGTTAGACAAAGTGTATAGTATATTCTCTAACGTAAGGAAAGAATAAACATAAAGTAATAAATATAGTGTTAAAATAAATGAGCAACTAAAAAAGGCTTCACATAGTATGACATGGCGTGGTACAAAAATATAATATTAGGATAGCTGTATTTATGGTCGACATTTTATGTAAATAATAGAGTGTTCTACATTTAAAAAAATCCTTTGAATGTGATTCTTAAGAGAACAACATTCTGGACCTCTCGTATTTTCTTAATATTGTTTTTCCTCAGTAAGTGTATACAAATGATATCTAACACCTTTATTTCAGATCTTTTTGTGCAGAAATAGCTCCATGGCACCAATAAAAAAACATGATTCTTGCTAAAATAGTTGATACGAGTTGGGTTTAAATTAATTGAATTGAAATATTCTTGGATTCATTATTTATTCACCAATCTTGTACATTTCGTTGACATATTAAAGCTTATGTTTATTACTTTAATATACAATTCAAACTTTATAGACAAATATGCGAGGATAATTATGTCTTCTAAACCATAAATACCAAACTATTTATTATTTAAATATAATACAAGAGTATCATGAACTTCCTTATAAAAAACGTGTCTGAAACGCATCCAAGATCGTTGAAGCCATACGATTGAGAGACATGTTCTGAAATTTTAAAATTTAGTTGTATTTAAAAGATTAATGCTCAGTACGTAAAAAAGTCTGGTAAAAAAACTATAGCCTGCCTTGGTCATTTGTGGTGCGTTTCCTATAATCCTGCATGCTAGAAGTAAATACTCTATTGTTAAGATTTCACAATTACTGCATATTTAATTAAAAAAATAAGCTTTTACAATTATTTCGAGGTGACAGCCTTGATCATTTGGTGATACGTAAATTAGAAACATTTGGTTAAGATAATACTCAAACTACACCCGTGATCGGTTAATCGAACATTAAAAAAAAAGTTACAAAAAAAATATCAGAACTGCAGCCTTTAATCGAGTATTAAAAGTAAACATTGTTTGACATGAATAACCGAACTTAAACATTGATCGTTTAGTAGAATATGAAAAAGAAACATTCTATCACAGGAATAACCAAACTGAGGCTTTGATCATTTAATAAAACATTCTAAATAAATAATCCGCATCTGTGGTCTGGTGATCAGAGTTTCTGGATACAGATCCAGAAGTACCAGGTTCGATCCCTGGTGCTTACTGAATTTTATCTGTAAATAATTGGTTCTGTTACGGTGTAAAATTCAGCCTCGTAAGGACAATTGCGTAGCTACTTGAATAAAGTGGTAGCATCTACTGTTTAGAAAACTGAGACACACAACCTGAGGGTTGGTTGTTCTGACAACATGACACCCTCTAATCCACAAATGTTGGCACAATCATCACTAACGGTGGTGGCCGCTCGGTTGATATAGCTCAATTGCGGCCGCACACCTTAGAGGTATTAAACAAAAATAAACATGGTGTTACAGGTATAACCAAACTGCAGCCGTGATCGTCTGATCGAACTTTAAAAGAAACAATGTGTTGTAGCAATAACAGAAATACAGCTATGATCGTTTACTCGTTCATTCAAAATAATCAGTGTGTTGCAGGAATAACAGAACTACAGATATGATCATTGTTCTTATATTCAAAATAAACAGTTTGTTGCAGGAATACCAGAACTATAGCTATTATTATTTGTTCTTATATTCAAAATAAATGTGTGCTACATGTATAAGTGAGCTGCAGCTATGATAGATATTATATTATATTATATTTATATTATAAAAAGAAATAGTGTTACCTGAAAAACGAGGGGACAGCAGTGGTTTTTATGCTTAGTTTAGTGTGTCAGACTGGTAGATGTGCTCGTGTGAGTTAATTTTTAATAAAATTAATAATGTTTTACGAAAGTTTATGAAGTGGGAAGTCAAGCTTATTAGTTTCAAATTCCCCAAGAAACAGTGTTTTATCAAGAATTACGAGATGGCAGCCGTATTTGTGTTTAGTGAGTTTCGGAAACATCAAAGTGCTACTAAAACCAGAGTGGCAGCCATGCTTGTTTACGTACAGTATGATAGTAAATAGCGAATTGGAAGCTATGTTAATGTGGTGTGAGTTTTATAGGAAGTGTACAAAATAGTCGTAACAAAGCCCAATGATTGGTGAAAGATACATTAAATCAACTTGTTACGAGAATAACCTAGTTGCATTGCAACCATTGCCGTTTAGTGTGAATTTCAAAATACACTTTGTGTTACATTAATAAATTAATATCAGCGTGATTTTTAAAAAAAAAAGTTTCACGAGCTCACTAATTTGAGTTGTAAAGCTTATTAAATATATTTTTGCCTATTGTTTGGATTGTATAGAACTATTCATTATTTGTTTTTCACGTGATTTTTATTTCGACTTAGTTTATTCTTCAATTATCAAAGCTTCTCATTTAATAATGATAACACGAACATAGAATATACTTTAATGTCGAGAAATAAAGAAAAACATTTTTCCAGCTTGTTAGTGAACAACAAAACTTTCTGGTATAAAGAAACTTTTATTCTTTTTTTTTTGATCCCGGTGGTATTAAAAAATGAGGTAAACTTTGCCCCTTCTTATCTGTTTGTTTTCCCCCCCGAGCTCTCTTCCTCCCCTAGCCCCCCATCGAGCCTTTTATTGGGCTTCTGATTTCCCCGTTCCCGTGTCAGTCAGCCATCTTAGTTGATCTGCAGTGCTCAGTTATACAAACTTTACACAAACCAAACACTAAAAAGCTTTATAAAATATACACATCTAAGAGACGACAAATATGTCCAATTGGACAGAACTAAGTCGAAGCTTTGAGAGAGAAAAATACAGTTTAGAGAGGAGAATATAATATGTAACCTACGTGTCTTATCTTCAACTATACTTCCGGTCTATCCGGATGTATACACGCTAGTGAGGTATTGTTGAGGATGGTAGTATTGAGAGGAAAACTATTCCCCAGAGTGAGAAATCATTATTGAAACAAACATCCTCGGTAAACTCAGCTGGGATTCAAACCTTAATCTACCCATCACCGACAAAACGGACCTAATGGAACTGCCATTTAGCCTGTGTAATCCCCGATACAAGTTTGCATTATGATAATTCACACAGATTTTTCCTAGCATGAGCTTTGAAAAGATACTTAAAAACAACAGCTGAACGTTATCAATGACATATACTCTGCCAGTATAAATAGATTTAATTAATTAACATAACATTAAAATAAATGGGAAAACAATTCATTACAAACATTGAATAGGTCTAAAACAGTCGAAACCAAACCAAATCTATCCCTTACATTGAACACAACGCACACCATCGCTTGAAAGTATTCATTATAATTATTAATAACTGCTACTACCATTAAGACATTATAATGTGCGAGATACAATAATGTTTTTAGTAGCATATCTTAGTACTTGCAGATGTACTAACTACACTAATGTGTTGGAAGGATGGGGAAGGTAGAATTTAGAGCAAATGTACCCACATTTGCGTTGATAGAGTGTAAAACCATTTAGGAGAAATCCCCTTCAATACACCCAATCAGGATTCTAACTCTGATATACCCATTAATAGAAGACCAGTATGTTACATTTGACCATGTGGCCATTAAGGCGGCCTGTTATAAGTTATTTATTTAATGACGTTGTCTACCTGTGACGTCACGGAAGGTCAAAAGAGAATTTTCCACGGAAAATAATGTATGTTTTATTCGGAGAGTTTTAAAGAAAACATTGAAACAAAAACCATAAATTCATAGATTATTCTAAAAATAATTTTACAATGTCACAAAATATTATTTTTATATTGAAGTAGTTTTTTAAAAACGTACTTTTTTATAAATCATCTACAACTTAGGTTATTTGGCTTGGTCACGAAAATGTCCTGTAGGAATCTTCCTGCCAGGATGTAGATTTAAAAACATATGAAAGCATTTGTCTATCTAGAATAGGAAATAAGAAAAGGGTAATTTTAAAAAGCAAGTCAATGTTGTCTAGGTGCAAATAGTATCGTGAGTATGTAAACTCGTCAAAGGAAGAGGGGAAGTATTATCAGTGGGCAGGCAAGGGGCCTCTCAGGATAAAAAAAGAGGGAATAAACTGAGTTGTTTATTTCGTAAATTGACGTCTAAGTGTGGAAAAACTCAAAAGTGCTTTGCTACCTCAAGTTTAGATGCAGCCCGCTTCTCAAAATAGCTTTGAAATCTCCAAGTAAGTAGGCAGCGTCGTTAAGTGTAAATTTTTTTTGTATTTTTTTTGTAATCTTCAAAAATGAAGGAGGTTGGTCTCCAATCCAAAGCTATAAAGGTTTAAAAAACTAAGTTACCTTTACCCACACAATACACAACACACAACACACAACACACAACGCACAACACACAATGCACAACACACAACGTACAACACACAACGTACAACGCACAACACACAACGCAAAACGCACAACACACAACGCACAATGCACAATGCACAACACACAACACACAACGCAAAACGCACAACACACAACGCAAAACGCAAAACGCACAACGTACAACGCACAACACACAACGCACAACACACAACACACAACGCACAACGCACAACATACAACGCACAACGCACAACACACAACGCACAACACGCAATTTAAACTTTTTGGTATATTACTTATTCCCATTAATTTCATTGACTCACTATTCTGGACTACCAGTGATGGGAATATTGTGGTTTGAATCCCGGTTGGGTTTAATGAGGTCGATTTTTACCAAATGGTTTTTCACACTCTTTCTCTCTCTACGTAAATAAGGATACATTCAACCTTTCGCGTCCCTAACACTTTTACGGAATTAGTTGTTACATAACCCATACGCGTTGACGTTATTTAGGCTTATATATGTTTAAATTAGTATCCGAGGAAGTCTGTTGAGCTGTGATCAATATAGTTGTGTTTGTGACCACACCTAGTCGTGGAATATAATGGTATGCAGTATGCTAATAGTCTCAACACAGAGTCCAGTCCCTTCATTGTATATTCATTCAAGTTTACCATTCTTCCGTAGCTAGATGGCGGCAAACAAGACCTTCTAACAGAGGTAGGATTCCGCCTAAGTACACAGTCCGCTAGCAAACACCCACTAATCACAAAGTTTAAATCTTGCTCCGTTTGAGCCTCACAGCTTTTTTTTCATGACGTCTTCCTACCTAGTATCCGGGCTTTATTAGTTCAAAATAAGATAATGGGGAAGGGGGGGGAGATAACATTTTAATAAAGTTTATATTTTTTAGCACCACGTCTTATTACCCGTTTGTGTTCGGGAATTATGCTAATGCTTTTAGAGATTAGGTAGGTTATATTGATAGGAATTGTACTGCATTTACGTAGATGTAGAGTTGAAAACCAGTTTATGAAAACCACCCTCGATAAACCCGACCAAGATTCGAACCTTGATCTCACCGTAATCAGCAGTCTTGTTTATTGTGAGAAAAGAGCGTTGTCCACGCGACCACCAAGGTGGGTTTTAACTAAGTGTACCCGCATTTACGTGGATGTAAAATAGGAACCTATTAAAGATTCCATGAAATGCTGTTGTAATAGAATTATAATGCCAATGGCTACTCTAATAAACGGAGAAGACACAAAGTCAAATCTAACCGGTCTCTGTAGTTCACAAATCTACAGTGTTCCCAGAGCCATCAGTACTTTAGAACAGACCCGATTAGCGGGAATAAGTGCATAAAAAAAGCTAAATTCCTGGAAATTACTTTCAGATTTGAAGGGGACGATGTAGAGACTAATTAATATTATAGCTAGCTGAGAGGAATTAGAAGCAATGACACATAGAAGGTAATGTGCTTTGTGTCTACTTGTATTTGTTGAAGCGTTAATTGTGTTAATTAGTTCTTCCGTGACAGGTGTAATGGAAATTGATATTGATAAAACAATGTTTGAACACTATTTACTAAGAATATGGAATGAGATACTCCAAAAATCACCATCAACTGTTTCCAGCATGTGGCCATATCAGTTTAGTTAAATGCCTCCATCCTACTCTTATCTTTCAAAAATTCTTTCTCCTTTAATCGCTTCCATTCTTCTCCTCTCACTTGCATACTTTCTGTTATATGCTCCTCCCATCTCTTTCTTAGTCTCCCTTGCAGTGTATTTTTCTTAAATACTTCATCTCCATCATTCTCTTTGGTATTTTATCCTTTTACATCCTCACTATTTGGCCATTTCATAACCTCAATAATAATAATAATAATAATAATAATAATAATAATAATAATAATAATAATACATCCTTATTATTAATTTTACAATTTTCTTTATTAAAATATAATGACGGTGGATTTGTGTATAAACTTTATTTATCGAATTTGAAGAAATTACTGGTTGGTCGTTTCTATCACTACTTGAGGGCCAAATTACCGGTATTTATTTAGTGAAGAAGTATCTTAGTTGGACGATGTATCAGTCATTAATTTAGGTATTCAGTGAAGGATGACAAAGTAGATTTATTAATAACGTGTAAGTTTGAACAATTGTAAAGCTGCAGATAGTTTTAAGGGTGCAGTATGTGAGTGTGCCTCGCAGTAGCTAGCGGGGTGTCTTGTGAAGGCACATACACTACACTCAATATCATTGCTGAGGCAACTGCAGGTCTCTTAGAGAAAAGGTTTATCTACGCTCTCTCTCAGTTAATTGTTGTCCAATATCCTCGCTCTCAGTTAAGTCGGTAGGTGGTGTACTGGGTAAGAAGTAACCTCGATTAACCAGCGTCACGAGACTTGTCTTATATTTGAGGTGAGATTGACAAGGCTGTTTCTCAATAGTAGCATGCAGTCCCCTCAGCGATGATACCCAGTGCAGGCAAGGAAACCTAGAGTGGTTGAAAATATATTACCCCATGCGTCATCTAAGATAGATTGAAGTTGTCCAAAAGAAAGTTAGAAACGTGAGAAGAAGGGCTCCAGAAGGAGTTATATAAAAAGGGTTCCCAAAGACTTTACTATACTTTACTATAGTATAGGGATGTATTATTACATTATTTTATCTATATATATATATATTAGCTAATAAGCTTTCATTTTTTATGTCTTTTAATTAAATAATTTTATTTTGAATGCCAATTTAATATTTTATTATATACGTATCACATAATTTACATTCTTAATTTTAAATGACTTGTTTAGTTTAGTTGTGAAAGAAGTGTCTTGTTGAGAGGATGAGTGTGGATCGAGTGACAAAGCAAATATATGAGATCAAATATGTTCTTGTTTATCTTTCAATTTTATCATCAGCAATGGCAAAGATGTGGTTAATTCGTTAATCTCGTACTGTATCTCGTTGACATAATCATGAAAGTTGCCAAAGCCTCATCTTGTATACAATTTATTTTCTTAACTTTTATATAAATATTAATACATCTGAATCTGGGTTTAATGGACAATGATGGCTTGAGACTTTTGATTGTGTAGCTAAGGCAACTTATTTGGTATGATTTAGTGGTCTTGTTCTTGGTAGGGGATAATTGTGTACATATTTAATTTTAATTCCAAAAGATGAAAAAGGTGGACAATAATTAGCTCCCCTTAAATCAGGTTATTCAGGGACGGACAAAAGACAAATGTACAGTCGAGTAAATCTGCAGCAGTGCTTTTTACTAAATGTCGAGCTCAAAAACTGCAATTACCTAGTAATTGAAATGTATTAGCACGGACAATAATTTACACAACTGGTGTACCACTACTTGATAACTAAATTTAACGTAACCAACATTTCATATAAAATGGTATTCTTCCCCTTTGTAATGAACTAAAAGTGAGTTTTTCATTTAATCTTTAATTCCGCAGAGGTTATTCAATAAGTTCATCCGAATGGGATTTGATCAAAATCCAAACTTTCCAAGTAATGTCCTAGCCAGCCAATCAAACATGCTGCTACTGGACTTGCCTGTCGAACATGTTGTTAATGAGATAACCTCTCGAACATGCTGTTACTGAGCTCAATAGATGAACATGCTGCTAATGAAATAGCTCTCTATTCAAACATTGAGATGATTGGAAGATTAATCCATATTGATTCTACAATGACTTTCACCCTTTTATATTTCTACCCGTTTGGTCTCTTCAGATTAAATTACAATAATGGTTTAGGTGCAAGAAAGCTATAGCTTTGATTAAATGTATCCGCATTTGCGGGGTGATAGAGTAGCACTACCCCAACGTCCTCATCACAAGTAAACAAGACTATATTCATTCCACGAACCCACAGATGCGATTGATTCTCATTCCACGAACCTACAGATGCGATTGACTCTCATTCCACGAACCTACAGATGCGATTGAACCTCATTCCACAAACCTACAGATGCGATTGACTCTCATTCCACGAACCTACAGATGCGATTGATTCTCATTCCACAAACCTACAGATGCGATTGATTCTCATTCCACGAACCTACAGATGCGATTGATTCTCATTCCACGAACCTACAGATGCGATTGATTCTCATCACAACTAAGCTGACAACTTCTTGTCAAGTTTACGTCACTTCATGATAAAGTAAAAGTGTAAGGAGTAAGTTAACTTTATACTACACAGTTTAAATGCTTTTAAAACCGCAAACCCAACCACTGAGCCCAACTGGGTAGAGTAATTCAAGAGTTACAGTTGCAACGAATAATGGCTGAATGAAATCGTCAGGGAGTTTAGCGTGGCTTTCTCATAGGGTTGGTTGTTAATGTAACAACACTTGTTTGTTGTATAATACTTGTAAAAACGCCATTAAAACAAAACAATCTTCCCCGCCCTCTCTAGTAAAGGCTACTAACGTAACTGAAGTGGTTGTGCTTGGTTTAATGGGGCAACTTTCTGGGATGGTTTGCCCTCCGGGTGATGATGCAGCCTCGAAGCTCTGGGACGGAGCCCGTGTGATATGGGGGTGGGAAGTGGTAGGGGTGGGGATGAGAGAGGGACTGGACAATAAAGTAAGACCCCTGCAATTACAAATGTCGCAGTCTCCGCTTGTCCCTATTCCAAGTTTTCATTTTAAGGGTGGAATACTTTAGTGATATTGAATGGTCCTAACTTTATTTTTACAATAAAATGGTTCTGTTCTGGACATTAATTGCTTATTCTAATAAATATAAGCACAACCAAATACCAGAGAGTTTATTTAAATAATAAATCGGAAAAAACACCATTCTAAAATCATTACTTTTTGGTATTCATCGAGATACAAACTCATAACTCTTAAATCCAGTCTTAGAGCCTCGAACATATTTTCCCTACCGTGTCTTAATACGCTTTGTGGCTATACGAATTTTAATTAACATAATTAGGTAGGAATGAGGGACTATAGACTACCTTCATTTGTGTGGAGAAAGAAAGAGAGAGAGAGAGAGTGTAGAGAACCATTTAAGAAATATAGTCCTCAGTATGTCGAGACGGGATTCGATTCCTTAGCTCCCTGTCAGAGCCAAACCAAACGAACCTAACATTTAGTCCACTTTCCCAATCCAAAATATGAGTTTTGTAATCTTTCTTTCGTCTTTTGTTTTTATCACTGCGTCCTACTACCTGTTCAGGTTATACGCATATACGATAATTACTCTAATAGAGTAGGTATGAGGAAGGAAGAATTTTAGAGGTAATCTACCCGTATTTGTGTGGAAGAATAATGGGAAACCGTTTAGAAAAAAACCCACCCTCAGTAGACCCAATCGGGATATGAACCCCCGATCTCCTCGTTATCAGCAGGCCAGTATAACACGAGAGTGACGCCTCAGACCATTTGGCTACTGAAGAGGGTTGGGGTTTGTGATAAAATATGTTGAGTTATTTGAGATGCCTATCAAGTATAGTGTTCTTACCATCCAAGTTGTAAATTAACATAGCTCAATCTCTTACCACGCTTTACGTTACCAAGCCTAACGTGTAGCTCTACCAGAAAAACGACAACACCATTAATATATATTAAATTACGCACCTGAGATCAAAAAAGGTGACTCCAAGCCATTTGTCAGCCACTCTAACAAGCTAGACAGTTATAAATGGCGTTTTAAAGCTATATGTTATCTCTGACGACATTACTGGCTATGAACGATTTAAATCTTTTAGGCTAAGACCATATAGCTATTCGGAAAAATATTAATAGCATACACTATCTGGAATTCTTGTGAAGAAAGAGAGAACGAAAATACCAGTTAAGGAGAACATCTATTCATCACAGCCAGTTGGAACCAAGCTCCAGCCTCTCGAGTCTTAGTCGTTTTAACAATATGCGTATTCCTTGAGCTAACCCTTGTGATAATGAGTTTGATATTGTATTGTGAGGACCGGATCTGTGTTGTGAATCTATACACACCATGGCTAATAATTTGAAACGAATAGAAACATTGAATTATATAATAGCAATTTTATTGGCTTTAGATAATATTATGAAAATGGGGAAACTGAAATAATACATTGAATAATCTTTTCCCAATTCACAAGAGTGATGTTTTTAAACTTAATTCACGAGAGAACTTGTACTGAAGTTAAGTTGACAAATGCCACGAAATATCCAGTGAAGTAATTACGAGATTACACGTCCTATTAATTAACAAGACGATGTAACTATTGTATGCTAAACTAAAAGGCTGCTTTACTCAATAGAGGGTTCAAGTGCTTGACGTTGTGTCACTGGCATTGCATGTGCAGCCGGAGTTGCGCAGTGGCAGTTCAAAATGGCGATCGCTTAGAAAACAGGTCTATTGTTGAAATGCGTAGAACACACTTTTTTTGTGGGAAAATAAAGTTTCTTAAGCCAAAATCCATAGTCAAATTATTTAAATGTATAGTAGTGGAGTGATGTCAATGCAACACGTTGTCAAATTGTGTCATGACTTTGAATTTGTCAGGGAAAATGTGACGAACAACAGTCCGGGCAAATTTGGCCAACCGAGCTCTTAAACCAAGTGAGTTCAACAGTTCACGTTTTGAGGAAATCATTCACGAGAACATACAAGTAACTTTATAGAGTACTGCGCCTGACTACTTAGTCATTACGAGATGCAACAGTTGCAGGGATTTAGGGCACAAGGTGAAATTCTACCCTAAAAAGGAGTCGGTATGTAGCGACTGTGGGAAGGTGGGACACTAACTCAAGGAATGTAAGGAGAAAACTCAGACGTGTATACCATGTGGTAATAAAGGAAATGATAAGTGTAAGCATCCTAACACCAGAGAGTGCTCCACATACCAACTGCTTTTAGATAAACAGATACAGAGTACAGACTATGACGAGTAACGACATACGGGCTCTAGTGACGGTGCTACAGAAAATACTGGACAGATTAAATGAGATGGACGTGGACAGACACAATAGGGGAAGTAAAGGTAAGTCTGATAATAAAATAATAAAAAGAAGAATTCCCCCTCAAGAAGGAGGAGGAAAGAGGAGAGCAGAAATGTATAGAGAAGGCAAATCTGAGGCGAAGATAAGCACCCAACCGGAACAACAGGTAATGGAGAAGGTAGAGGTAGAGACAGAGGAGGTAACTTCAACTTCAACTGTGGAAGAGTATAAGTGTAAGCTCTGGAACATCGAGAGGTGGAAGTTTTGGAAAAAAGGACCGGTTATAATGGGAAAGTTGTTGAAGTTGAGGAGGAACAAAAGTAAGACACAGGTAAAGAGCAGCACCCATCGAAGCCACTGGAAGCATCCACTGATAGAGAGAAGGCAGCGGACGGGAATGAGGGGAAGGCAGCGGAGGAAGAAGAGAATAAGTTGGAGGACATGGTAGATCCTGGTCAGATATAAAATAACTTCGAGGAGACTCTACAGCTGTCAAGGCTGAAAGAGCAGCAAACCCCCCACCTGGACATGAGACACGTAATAAGAACTGGCCAAGAGAAAGGTAATTCTATTGCTTTCGCCACCCCCGAGGCCTTGGAAAAAATACAGCTCAAGGCCATGAACCTACCTACGGAGGTGGGACAACTAATGTAAAGGATTCGCAAGGTATTTGAAAGAAGGGACGGAAAGCTTGATGTTGAGGAGCTTTAACGGCATTTTTTAAAAGCAAACGGTCGCATAGCATTTGACTTAAAGGAAGCTTGACCCAAATGTTATGTTTTTACACATAAACCACAATGGCTACAGATGAAACATTAAAGATTGGGCAGTAGAATGCTATGCGGAGTGTAACGGTAATGGATGAAATCAGGAAGGTGGTAGAGGACCTGCAGCTAGACATAGTCTGTCTGCAGGAACCGTATAGTATCCTAGGCGGGAAGCTACCACAGATGCCGGTGAATGCGAGAATAGTGGTATCTGGAAAGTCACCAAAGAGTGCAGTAGGGGTCTTTAATAAGCATCTAACGATCACAAGGGTTGATCAATTATGCAACGAGAGAGTCACTTGTGTTGAGGTAAGATCGAGTATAGGCACAGTCATTCTTGTCAATATGTACTTCCAGTATATAGAAGATTATAGAACTATATTTAGAAATGATTGAGGCTGTAGATGAGGTATATGGAGTGACTCCTGTTATTTACTTAGCAGATACGAATTATAGGTCACCCCTATGGTTCATCGATGTGTGGAGGAGAGTGGATGAAATAAAAGGAGGTATCGTGCCTATAAGAGGGAAGAGAATTTGGAGGAGATAATTGCGGCGAGAAGACTTATAGAAGCGAACCTACCGGGGAATCCCCCAACATATCAAGGGAGAGCTGGGGCGAGTTCCAACATAGACGTAACACTCCAAAGTCAAGCAGCTGGGGAGATGGTTGCTTAAAAAGTGCTGGACGGATTGACAATCAGTGACCATAATTTGAGCACCTTTGAAATAGAAATAGAAGGTAGAAGGCAAGATCAGATAGACATGGAGAAAAGGATAAGATACAACATAAGGAAGACAAACTGGGACAGGCTAAGAGGGCTACTGGTGCTGCCACCCAAGGTGGCTGAAGGAGGAAATGTCAATATCACCACCAAGGAGTTTAGCATGTCAGTTCAGAGAGCTATGAGTGCATCTATCCCAATGGTGAAAGATACAATGAATATAAACAATCAACCATGGAACAAACGACTTGGTAGACTCTGAAAGGAGATGAGGGTAGCACGAAGGAGATATCAGAGGTCTATAGATCCTGCTAGTCGTGGACTGCTCCTCAATGGGTATAAACCGAAAAAGGAAGAGTTTGAATCCACCCTGGTGACGGTAAAGAGAGAAAGCTGGGAGCGATATTTGTAGGAGGAATTGAGAAGTAACGCATGGGGAATACTATTCCAGATAGCTACAGGAAAGGTAAGGCCTCCAACAATTATATCGACACAAAATAAGCTGGGGGGAGGATTTACATCAAATTGGGAAGAGTCAATGAGGCTGCTGATAAACATCCAACTTTCAGACGAAGGCGGAGAAGAAGACGAAGGACAAGTGATAGCTAGACAGGACATGACGAGTAGGTACGACAATTATGAGGTGACAGATCCAGTAACCCAGGATGAGGTAATAAGACTTGTGGCTGAAATGAAAAAGAAGAAGGCACTTGGACCAGATGGAATCAGGGTGCAGGTCCTTCAATAGATCTGCGAGCAGGTAGCACCCTTCTTAGTTAGAGTGATGAATGAGTGCGTGACTCAGGGCCGCGTACCAAACATATGGAAGCAAAGTGAGGTAGTTATCCTGAGTAAGGGATAGGATAAGGATCCGCAACTCCTGAAATCGTACATACCGATTTGTCTCTTAGATGTATGTGGAAGATTGCAAGAAAAGATCCTGTACAATAGATTGCAAAATCACAGATAGGCTGTGGGGCTGCATCAACAACAGTATGGTTACAGGAGAGGCAGATCTACGGAGGACGCTATCTGTGAGGCCATGAGTCTTGTAGATAGGGCTAGAGGTAAATACGTAATGGGATATTCGTAGACATTTTTGGAGCGTTTGATAGCTTTTGGTGGCCGGCTCTATTCGGGAGGCTGAGAGAAATTCGGTGTCCGGGGAACCTTTACAAGCGTCTTATGGACTACTGCAGGGGAAGATACGTGAAACTGAGATATCCAGGAATGACAGTAAGAAAAAACTTAAGAAAATATGTCCCCAGGGGTCGGTCTGTGGGCCGATCTTTTGGGGCGTAGCACTCGAACCTGGTTTCGTGGAGATTGAGTCACTTCCTGAAACGGTGGGGGTGGTTTCCTTTGCAGACGATATATTCATAATAGTTGAAGCAACATCTAGAAGAGAATTAGAAGCCAAGAGTGACAAAGTTCTCACTGGGTTGAACTTTAAGTGTAAAAAGGTAAAACTGAGTTTAGCTCCTGCAAAGACAACTTACGTGATATTCAGGGGGGTACTCAAGAGAAACCCGAGGGTTAAGATTGATGAACAGACAATAAGATGAAGCAAGGATACCAGATACCTGGGCGTGATTCTGGATGAGAGGCGTGACTTCATGATGCATGTGGAAAAGCTTTGAAAGCTATGAATAAGATAATCAGCATAGGGCAGGGCAGATTTAAATTGTCCATGAGGCCGATCAGACTGTATCACCAAGCTATGCTGGTCTCCATTGTGGGTTATGGAGCTGGCGCGTGGGCTCATAGGCTCAGACAGGTAAGAATCAGAAGGAAAATCAGAAGCCTTAAGAGAAGTGTACTTTTTAGGCTAACTGGAGCGTACAAGACTGTTGCTACAGACGCTTTGTGTGAGTCTTAGGTATCTGGCCCTTGTACTTAGAGGTGAGGAGCAGAGTGGCATTATATTGGATAAGAAAGGGGGATATGGAGAAAGTGGCTAGTCTCATGAGAGCAGGGATAACAATGGGGTTAGGAAATATCTTAAAGAGGAGTGGCAAGACGGGTGGGAGCGGAGTAAAACAGGTAGGATAACGCATAAGATATTGCCAAGCGTTGCTGAACGGGTGGGAATGAAGTACCTGCAATACTCTACATGTTTGGTATATTTTACTACTGGGCATGATCCATATAAGGCCGCTCTCTTCACTAGACGACTGATGGATACAGTAACTTGCGAGTGTGGTAGGGAGGCAACGCTGGAACACGTCGTGATGGAGTGTATTGAGACTTTGAAAGATAGAATGAAATTACATATACCGTTGCAGGTGAGCACGGTTTATCACATACCGCGTGAAGTGGACCGATGGAGTTTCCTGGATGCAATCACGGATAATGTGTTCAAATACGAAAGAGATAAGTACTTAACTGCAATGAAAATTTGAGGACAAAATATACTGGTCAACTTAAGACAAGGGTACAGGACGGAGAGCGACAGTGACATGACAGCAAACAGTGACGCTACAACATATATGGATGACACATAAAGGTACGACGTGAATAAGTCAATAGGTGTGACAAAGACAAACTGGATTATCGGCTGGTTGGGTAGAATGTGGTGGTGATCTCCAGGTGAACCGGAGCCTAGCTGAGGGAAGGAGTGCTCTCGGGATTCCAGTAGTGTGAACTGCTGATTAATTGGAGGGCGCCTTGATACCAGCTAGGGAGTATAAGAGAACAACATATTCAGACAGGAGAATCAACCCCTTACTCATAGGGTCCAGCCCACTTGGTGACAAGTGTGTGATGCTGGGCTGGAGCTGTCGGGCATATGGTCCGTCCACTGATCCATCGGATGTCTGCTTCTCAGTTCAGAAAATAGATCGGCGATAACAACTGAAAGACCCTGCAGCCAACTATTATAAGGACTTGTACTTAGGTTAAGTTGGTAATAAGTATTTTTATAAATGTCTAGGTTAAGTTAGTTTTAAGTCCATAGGTGGTGATAATGTGGATAGTAAGTGGAGCAAAATCTCCGGTAAAGTGCCACACCAGGTGGCGGAGAGGGGGATGCCCACCCCTACTGGAGCTCTCGCCGATCTGGGGACTATTAGATCCAGAGTGCGGTGGGACACACAGCGGGGAAAGGTACCGGGGGCGTAATATACCCGGGGCGTACCAACTAGTAGGATAGGTATAGGAAAGAGGGACAAATATGACTTTTAGATGTAGGTGCTTATTCTAAACTTATTATTGTATCTAAAATAAATGGTACGCAACTCCGCACGAACTTTCTCGCTTTTTTTTTTTAGAAATGAAGATATTTACTCAAAATTCGCAATATAATATACACTAGAAAACCCGAGAACAAATTGTGCTAGACATACGTAAAACCTTTTTTATTCATGGTTTTATATTTCATAATTTTATTTTTAAAGAATTAACGTCTTCATTTGCATATTTGGATCAATACAAAATATTGATATTGGGTTCTCAAGGGTCAACACTTCGTATTAAAATTTGACTTCCGGTTAAAATTTTCGTCATTTTACTTGGGGACATCACATGGTTATTGCATTGCTATTAAATTTCTCTTTTATTAAATTTTGACCAATTAAATAGGTAATTATTGACTATTGAGTCTAAAATGAGAGAGATAGAATCGTTATAGCCGATTTTGAGAAAATAGAATTTTTCTCTTTTCATCCTTTAGTTAACTGCTATTAATTTTAGGTTTAGACACACGGCTTTGCAAAAAACACTTTTTAGGGGTCGACATCCATCAACATCTCGGGCTAGATTTTTTTTGACGGTTCGTAATACTTTACCTTAAAGTGTTGGCAAAGTTAAAAGAAATATATATTTGTGTATAGCTTGAAAACTTTTGGTTTTATAAAAATATATTTCGTGTAAAATATATTTATTACAAATAGATCCACATGTAAGCAATGATAAGTAATTTCATATCTCAAAGAATTACGGAGATTAAAATAAAAATTAGAATTTACGCATCATACCGGAACCTCTAAAGTCATTTTGACGAAAAGTTGAGAGTAGCCATTTGGTTTGTAATATTGATCAAAGCTTAGATACTAAATTTAATAAAAATCGTTAAAGCCGATTTTAATAAAACCTTTTTTTTTCTCTCTCCGCCCTTAAGGAAACTACCCTTAATTTGAGGGTTGGATATCCAATTCCAAAAATTCCTCGGAGTAAACCTATGAAAATCCTATATACCATGTTTTAGCCCAATCGGTAGAATAGTTTAGGCTCTAGCCCAAGGTACAGACTGACAGATAGATGGACAGACAAACAGACGGCATTGAGACAACAACTTTTTAGGGTACGGAGGGTTATGAGACGTCGACATCCATAAAAATCTCGAGTTCAATTTTATTTTACGATCACAAAACTGTAAGGTAGCGAGAAAGTTAAAATATTGATATTGGGTCTCAGTGGGTCAACATTTCGTATTAAAATGTCACCTTCCGGTTTAAAATTTTCGACATTTTATTAGGGGTTGCACATCTATTAAATTCCTCATTTATAAATTTTGACCAATAAAATAGGTAAATATTGACTATTGAATCTAAAATGATAGAGATAGATCATTGTTATACAAACATTTATCCTAAGAGGTTGAAAGAAAGAGAACATACACTTTTTGAGAGACTCATTTCTTACTCTATGTCATTAGAGAATAAGTGCGTTAAAACTTATGTAGTATCTTTTTAGATTAAAGATCACAAAATGGTATTAATATATTAGCCAATATCTTAGAAACGGTTGGTTTTATAAAAATATATTTCATAGAAAAGTTTTTTTATTTTTAATAATACTACAATTTTGCAATGATAAGTTATTTAATATCTCAAATAGTTGTGGAGATCCGGAAATTTCCGCCTCTGTAAAGTGCCCTAAAATTCATTTTCATGGGGAAATGAAAATAGCCAGTTTATTTATAATCTTAATCAAAGCCTAGATATTAATTTTAATCAAAATCGTTCGAACAGATTTTGAGAAAATCGATTGTTTCTCTTTTCGCTTTTTACTAAACTAATCTAAATTTTGGGGTTAAAAAGATCCACAGACAGACGGCATTGTTAATACTTTTTTTTTTTTGAGGTTCTGGGGGTCATGGGACGTCGACATCCATCAACATTTCAGGTTAGATTTTTTTTACGGTCTTAATACTTTTCCTTTAATGTTCGAAAAGTTAAATAAATATATATATATATATTTGCGTATAACTTGAAAATTATTGGTTTTATAAAAACTTGTTGTGAATAAAATATTTGTATTATAAATAGATATACATATTTACAATGATAAGTAATTTCATATCTCAAATAGTTTCGGAGATATGATAAAAAGTGGGAATTTACCCATCAGACCGGAGCCCTTAGAGTCATTTTGCCGAAATATTGAGAGTAGCCATTTTGTTTAGAATACTTATAAATGTTTTGACATGAAATTTAATCAAAATCGTTAGAGCAGATTTTAAGAAAAATCTACTTTTTCTCTTTTCACCCTTCAGTAAACTATCCTTAATTTTAGGGTTGGATATCCAATCTAAAAAAAAACTCGAGCAAATGAAAACCCTAGATACCAAGCTTTAGTCCGATCAGTAAAACAGTTTAGGCTCTAGTCGGAGGTACAGACAGACAGACTGATATTCAAAAACAACTTCTTCGGATTTGGGGGGTCATGAAACGTCGAGTTTCATCAAAATCTCGAGTTCGATTTTTTTGGACGATCACAATACTTTCTCTACCTGTAAGATAGCGAGAAAGTAAAAAGAACATCGCTAAAAGATGTAATGTTAATTCAAGATGTAGATCTAGGTCCCGAGCTACATGCTAGGAATCGGGATGAATAGTGTAAATAAATAAATAAATAAATAAAATGGAGCCTGAACTTGGACGATCTTTTGGTGTTGTGCAGCACATCGTAGTGGATGTATCTGTACAAGATGAGTACCAGGCGTGCTTACAAAAAACAACTGAGCACAACAAGTTGTATCAACCCTGAGTTGTTTTTATCACCGCTTCTTACTACGCTAGGTTATACGCATGTAGGAACATTACTTTAAAAAGGTAGAGGCGAGGAAGGAAGAGGTTTAGTGGTAGCATGGAGCGGGATACCCTCACCCTCAGTAGACCCGACCGGGACTCAAACCCTATTCTACCCATCATCAGCAGGGCAGTCTTACAACAGAGTTAACGCTTTAGACTATTCAGCCTCTGATTGAGTTTACGGCGGTGCTGTGTTGGAGGTACCCAGTTTTCTGAGTTTAATCGTACCAAATGACGAGCCATGGCTCCAGCACTTCACTTCCAAAAGTAATTGAACAGCAATGGATTGGATAAACCGTAATTTCCCAAAGAAGAAGAAGGTTAAAATTACACCCATTTGCTGGAAGGGTGATTGACACACTATTATGGGACTCATCGGGTGTGGTATTGGAGAACTTCTAAGATCATAGGCGCACGATTCATGCTGATGAGCACTGAGTTTTTATTAAAAAATTGCGAGAGGTCATAAGAATAAAACGTCCTGGTCTTCTGAGGGATGGTGTGATCCTCCTCCAAGACAATATCTGACCGCACAAGGTACAAAAAACATAAAAATTGCTGTTCTCTCTACATTGGTAAGTGTTAGAACATATACTGTACGGTCAGGATTTGGCTCTCAGTGACTTGGCTCTTATTACAGCCTTGAAGGAGAACTTGTCAAGATATCGTTTCAGGTCCGATGAGGACGTCACGGTATCTGCTTCAAGAGATATTCAACAGCTGGATCCTGCCTTCTACTCATCCGGGATGTATACAATCAATACCCATTGGGAGAAATGCCCAAACTATCTAGGTGAGTGTTTAAAAGTAGTGTATGATTGTGTGACACATTCATAACCTGTTGTAAGTTTACAGAAATAAAATATTCTTCCTAATATACTTTGTGTCTATTTTAAAAAAATCTATATTTAGATGGTCATTGATTCCATCCTTTTTTTTGTGTGTTTGTGTAAATAGCTAATGTTGTAAGCAAAAATAAAACCATTTTCAGAAAATGGCTTATGTTTGTATAGGCCTAAATTAAAAAGTTTAATGTGTATTTTTTAATAATCCAGCACAATTTGTGTGTTTATACATTTTAAGTTTTAATGTTTATTTTGAAACAATCCAGCATGTTTAAAAAAATTATGAATACATCTATAAAATACACTGAAAATTAAATAAATCACTGTTCTACATTCTAATGTGTCTTAAAACTAGTTAATCTTTTACTCATGCATTTGTACTTATAAATTGTTAAAAAAAATGTTCTGCATCACTACCAATCTACTTACAACTTTTCATGATGGTTAATCTCTTTGCTAATATTCATCGTAATAGCTGTATCGTACACACGGTAATATTTGACTTGTACGAAAGTGAGTTAATTACTGAAACATCATCCGTGCTTACGAGGAAATATAATAACTTATCAGAAAAGGTATTGAGCCACTTAATACCTTAATGGTGTTTAGATAGGATTATTTTAGCATGGTAAACTATTTGTACTTGTTATGACAACAGCTACTTACTTAGGCTAACCACGATTTAATCCACTTAAAAAATATATCAGGATGTGAAGGGGAGATTTTAAGAAACTTAACTAGTACTCACCTTGAGAACGGTATTTTGGAAAAATTAGCAAAGGTTTACCCTGTCGATATCAAACCTCAGCTTTCCACATCGAAGACCATTTCGCTTAGGTCAGTGCATTTAACATGACCAGTACAATCAGCCATATTGATCCTATCAATTTAATATCAGAAATTGGTAAGAGTTAAATCTATCAGCGTAATACAGTCTTTTCACGTAGATAAATAAAATGCATTAAACAATTCGATATTTGATGAATTTACTTACCCTTTATAGCACCCAGAGAGACATGCCCTCACTTCAATACAAAATACTACTGTGATGATCCTGTTTTGTTGCATAGCTTTCTGGAGTAATTAGATTCAGTTTGTGTTAAACTTATTTAGTCGGACTATCTTGTTGTTGCTACACTTCCGTACACGTGCAAAAGGAGTACGGGCAATGAACATTCAGTTTGCTTGTTTCTAGCCATAGTAATTATTTAAGAAAAAACCTCACAGTGTGAGTGCGAGAAAGAGAGCAACATATTTCATATTAAAAAAAAAGTAGTTTTGCTTGTGCTCGCAAGAGTTCAGCAGCTCTCGGGATCAAAGTTGATGGTATAGCTAGGAAACTGGTAGGGGGTATTAGTTTTGTTCTTGACTTGTTAAGGAGGTGTTCAAGGAGATCGGATCGCGACACTACCAATACCGAATACTATATTATTAGTTCAATCGGAAAACTTTCCTCTTTCGTTCACCTAGCCCACGGAGGATTAATGGTGTTAGGGTGCAAAAAGATAGTAGAAGACATATTTGTTTGTTTGTTAGAAATTCTTTACGGCGAATCTAGAAG
The DNA here is from genome assembly GCA_902155825.1 of Timema genevievae. Classification (NCBI taxonomy): domain Eukaryota; kingdom Metazoa; phylum Arthropoda; class Insecta; order Phasmatodea; family Timematidae; genus Timema; species Timema genevievae. The sequence goes on along the minus strand of CABFWO010002005.1, from coordinate 62,989 downwards.
TCAACTATTCCATTTTTGAAAGAGTGTAAATTCACTCTCTAGATTAAGTTCCCTCTAGTATTATTAATTCCTCTATGGCAATATTTTCTGAAAGTTTTATAATTGTTCGCAGATTAATCAGCTGTGAGCAACAACCATTGTACCCAAAGTAGACCTGAGATAAATTATTTTGGTTTCTCTATGAATAAATTTACGGGTATACAATTTTACTTTGTGGAGTGTATCCATACACCACGCTTTAATTAAGTTGAAAACGTGGTGTTTCCACATGGCTATCCTTTATACCCTCCTATAGCCTCAACTCAATTTGGGCCTCATGCTACGCCGTGATTTCATGGCGAAGAAAACATCTGTGTGTGAAAATAAGGGTGGAAGGATAAAGCTTTTACGTAAAAGCCAAGTTATTTAAGTGGAAGCTACCCTGGGACTACTCGCGTACGGAGTTAAAAGGGGGGGGGATATTTCCCCGGACGCTTGCGTATCACCCTTCAAATCAAACAGCTGGCAGCAAATCAAAGCACTCTGCATGGGTTTCTAAAAGCTGAGCGTTTTTTTAAAAGTAACCTTCCCATTTATTATTTAGTAAGTGTGTACAGTGTTGATTACCTTTCAAAGGGGTATACAAATATTTCTAACCTCTATATAGATTTATATTAGTTTTATAAAATTATATATTTATGTAAAAGTAATATTTAAAAAATGGCGTCTATTTGCCTGGCCATTAGACAAACAAGATTATGCTTTAAAAATGTTAGTACATGTTTTAGGCCTACTGTGATCTGTTTTTAAATATTGAGTGCCCATAACTGAAGGATTGACAGTATAAATAGTTTAATTGACTCAGATTTAATAGGTCACGTTCCATTCTGACCGAGAGCTATAAGGGTGATAATTATCATTATTGATTCCCCCTCCCCATATATTCTACAAAATGCCATAGTATTATAAGCCCTTATCTTAAGTGTTCAATAATTATATGGAGCCAAACAAAATAAAATTGTGTGGCGTACATATTTGATTCTATTCAAGGTCTTTTTCTTCAACTCATAAACCATTTTGTAAAAATTGCCAAATTTCTTGCTTTATTGAAAATATAAATAAAATATACCTGGTCTATTCTCAGTGTATAGAGAAAACATCTTTCATTAAAAGAGAAAAATATTTTAAAACTTAAAATAAATTCATTCAAGTTTACAGTAGAGTAGAGATATTGAAATTAAAATAAATTTTGTGAAAACTGTGTACAGGATAAGTACAGATGTATGTGAACAAAATAAATTCACATGGATTTCAACAGTTTTTTTAAACGTATATTCTTTCTTTATGCTATAATTATATATATGCATATTTTATACAGGAAAAAAGCTGCTTAAATTAATCACGAGTGATCAACATTCTGTAAAATAGATAAAATGATGGAAAATGAACATAAAAAATCATATTCTGGTTATTTGGTGGCAGGTAGATCAGGGTTTAAACCGCTAATTAGTGTAAAAAGGGACTTTATTATTAATACCATAATCCTTTTCACTAACTCTGTAGCGGGCTTAGCATTCCTAGCCCATACAAACTACACTAGCTAAAGAAAATGTCTTTCCATGATAAAATATATATGGCTACCTAATTATATATATTAATGTTGTAACATAATTTGTTACATACCACGCCTCGGGAACATCGCCAGGTGAGAATGTCTCCGTGGGAAGAGTCGCAAGGACAAGCAGACTCAGTACTCAACTCAACTAGACCACCAAGTGTACTGAGCGGACATGATCATGTCTCGCGAGGGTGAGTACGTCAGTGCCAGGTGCCTACTTGCTCTACCAAACGTCGAGAAGTGTACCTCACAACCCTCCACACCCGATGTTCGTCAGTTCAACTTGGGTCCGCTGGGCACAAACACAGTTCCAATCTTGGATTCGACAACTGACCTCTCTCGTCTGCGTTCAAAGAAGATATCGAGTTCACGATGATTGTGCCGTCAGACTCACCGGACAGACAGAAACACTTGTCGTAAACTATAAAGTTGTATTAACATTAGAAAAAGCAGGACGTTCTACTTTCAGAGTCATGTAATTCAGCTAGGATTATTCTTACAAGTTAAGAGTGTTTGTCACTATAAAGTTTGTCGACTATATTATGTATAATTATGTTAGGTTTCGATAGTCGAAGTCATGTTGACCACGTCATGAGATATCTTTCATATCTCTTGTTCTTCCTACTCGGTCCTTAAGACCAGAAGTTTCATTGGAGTGTATCTCACTCCCTGGCCAGTATTACCATGTTCCGGGCTGCAGTACTTTCCAATAGGAGGAATTTGGGTTGTTCAAGGCCCGTTATTGAGACCTAGTTAGGTAATTGTTAGTTGTTCACCTGTTTTGCGGTACGCAACTTGTGGACTTGCCACTGCCCTTCTGGCGCGGCCCACACCCTGTTAGATGTTCATGTTTTGACTCCCTTCTGGGGCTGCATGATAACTTGCTGGTTGTTAATAACCTTTATCTGATATGTAGTTTGTGCCTATGTTTGAGTGTGGTTAAACTAATTATGTCTGGTATTACTAATTAGTAACAAGCCAGCCTTTACTGTATAGAGACCTAGAATCCTGAATGACCACTTTCTATAAGATATAAGCCCCGGTGTTTCTATGACTGGGACAGATAGACAGTTCTCTGTAACTTATGTAACCAATACTAGATGACCCGCCTCGGTGGCGTAGTTGGCTAACGCGCTAGTCGTGTTGAGCTCGACCACCGAGGACGGGGAGATCGAGGTTCGAATCTCGGCCGGGTGAACTGGGGGTGGTTTTTCCTAAATGGTTTTACACTCTCCCTCCACGCAAATGCGGGTTCACTTCCTCTAAGTTCAACCTTCCCAATTCCTAATTCATTAGCGTAATTAGTACTTAAGCGTATAACCCGAACGGGTAGTAAGACGCGGTGCTAAATAAGTAAGTAATACTAGATGGTTGACGTTTCAATGCTAGCTTCACTGGCATATGTCGTTCTCCCCTCTTAAAATAGGGTTATTTAGTCTTGTGGGTTCTGGCTGTGCCTTGCTGGTCAGTCGTTATGCTTTAGATGTTTGTTGCAACAAATTTACTATTGCAACTATATTGTGTTTGTAGTCTTTGTCTCCCAATCGGGGAGTAACTTAAATTATCCTTAGTTTAGTGTTTCGCTCTAGAAAGTATAATAATACCTCTCTTAGGAGTGAGTTAATAAAACCAGCTAGGTTTTACAGTCTGGATGAGGGATTAGACCCATGGCACTTCACGCCGAGTGTATCAGTTACTAGACTTATTGTTGTACTTGGTACTTTGGCCTATTTGACCGGTCAACATTAGAAATGATGGATTGTGCTTTGTAATGGTTTGTTTGTTCTATTAAACTCTTATGTCAACATGCATTTTAAATTTATGTTTTAAAGGATTAACCTTCATGTTTTATATCCCTGTAAATATAGTCGGCTTATTTAGTGCTAACTAAAGCGCTGCTACAACGCAAATGTTGGTACATCCCCTCTAAATTCTACTTCCTTCATTTTCACTCCATTAGTGTAGTAAGCTGTGGCCAGCACAGAGTAAAAATAGTAACAAAAAACTTATTTTTATAATCACAGTAAAACGAGTGTAAACATATGCAGTAAATTAGGGAAACAATTTAACAAACACAAACAAGTCTAACAATTTTAATAATTTATTAAAGTATTAGTTATAGTTGTTTATTAAAGACTCAGCCTTGAAAAAACCGACCGCATATATTACAACCTCAGATTTTTCAAATTGTTTTTTAATTCTCTTTGATCCGCTTTAAATTAAACTACCCACCCCCACTCCTCTTTTTGATGTATACAAACTGTTATCTATTTTCTTCATTAATTTATTTGAAATCAGATGAAATAAACTGAGCTTTCACCCAGAAATCAATGTCAGCGCCATTTGTATTATAAAAAGTATTCAATTTTCGAGTCTTGTGTGAATATAGCTGAGATGGCAGCCATTTTGGATGTAGATCAGGACAAACTAGTAGTGATTTTATACAAGAGTTAGAAGACTAGCTAACCTATTTTATTTTAAATCCCAAAACTGCAAAAGTTTGACGATTGTTTGCTATCAAAGTAGTACTTGATATGAGATGCAGTCAACTGGCCACTTCAAGAGAGTACTTGATATGAGAGGCAGTTAACTGGCCACCTTTAATAGAGTACTTGATATTACTGGCAGACCAATGGCCACCTTCAAGACAGTTATGTGACTCATTGGGCAAACAACTGGTTACCTTTGATGTTCTCAACCTCTCTACACATTAGTGTGGGCGTAGATGCTCTAAATACGACCTTTCTTATTCTTACTATTTAACTTAAGTCGCTAGTCAGTGTAATAACGTGATGAATAATCATAAAAACACTTTACCTGCTCCGGTGGACATACAAGCTGAGGCGTCAATGCTGTCTGTTCTGGTTTGCTGGTGACAAGAGGGTCATTGCTCAAATCTCGGCCAGGTGTATTTAAAGTGTATTTTACTAGATATCTTTCTATTATCTCCCCACGCAAATATAGTTTCATTTATTGGTGTAATATACAACTTTTTCTTTTAGTTTTTACCAGCAACTCTAATAGCTATTTGTATGGAACGAACGCAGCCTATATATCCCAACTTATAAAGTTTCCACTTCAGTTTAATTTATCTGAATGCTATTGTAAACCTTATCAAGCTCTCTTCTCACATTCATTTATCGACTACAGTGTTCGGGGGTTTAATTTGTCTCTAACGTCAGGTTTACTTAACACAACTATGATCATTTAAGCCTTTACAAATACATCCCCTTTCTCTGGGATTCAGGAGAGTGGAATTTTTATCAAAATGTTTTCCGAGAAATTTTACGATTTAAAATTTAAAATAACTTTCTTATTTCTAGGTACATTTCCCGTACATTCTATTTTTCTCATCCCGTTAGTATATCCATACGACTAGCCCGAATGGGTAGTATGAAGCAGGAAAAAAGTCTCAAAGGTTGTTAATTCTATCTAGAATATCTACATTACAATATCTTGTGAGCACTTGCTCTACCATACAGTATTCTCGTATCTTTAGAGATTTCCACAAAACTGTTCTTTCTATTTTTCATTAAAAGCCTTCTGGGCGCGTTCCTGAAAGAAAAGTTGTAAAATATAAAATCTCTATTATTTATATAGACGCGACGAGACTGCCACATTTCTACCAAAAGTGTCTGTTACACGCCTATCACACTATTGGCTAACCTCTCCCTTACTTCTAACCCCATCCCACGCCCTCCTTCCCCCTTCAACTGTTCTGATGACATTGTTCTCTTTGTTTCACGGTTCATTTTTCGTCAGACAGAGTTTTATTATATTCCGGGATCTGATAGCAGTTGGGAGTCGAAACCTGGGAATAAATACATTTTCAATAAAATTATATATTTAAAAAATCAATAAAATTTTAAAGGGAATTGTCTTTAACAAAATATATATATTTTATATTCACTGCATCTTACCACTTATCAAAAACAATCCCCATTTTAACTATGCTAATGAGGTAATGATGAAGATATCATTTATAATTAATGACAGCATATTTCCATGGAAGATATGTGGTAAGTCATTTAGGATAAAACACCTTCAATAGGCTGACCTCTTGAGCTAGTGGTCAGCATTCCAGGCTACTAATCTAGAGGTCCCGTGTTCAATTCCTGGCTACTAATATAAAGGTGCCAGGTTCAATTCCTGGCTACTAATCTAGAGGTCCCGTGTTAGATTCCCGGTGATACCATGAATATTTTTCTCGATGGGAACTGTTTCTATGGTCGCCATGGTTTGATTAACTAGGCTAAAGTTAGGTTTAAGACTTTTACAAGCCCCACATAATCATCGTCATTATCATCTCATCGGGCCGAAGTAACCGCTTTTACATGGTGTCCTAGCCTCAGGAGACGGCTATATGTATCCACCACTGCTAGAAGAAGACCAGGAATGTCTAACCGACAAACCATAGTGCCATACGCCAAAAATAAACGGAACATTTTCCCTATTTCTTTCTTGGATTCGAAAGTTGAACTCCCATCTCCGGTAGACTCTATTAGACAAACCTGATACTTAAACTTGTTTGCCCACCCTTGAGTGTTTTATTTTTCCAAATAATGAGTTCCAAACTAATACGTATAGTCTGTAATATTATACAATTTTGTTTAAAATTATGTTTTTTAAAGTATCGTATTTATTTTAGGAAAGAGATATATATTTGTTATGAAATGTGATTCATCCCGCGACCTAATATTTTAAGGCCAACCTAACAATAATAGGTACAGTACATTCATTCTATTTGTAGTGTAGTAGGGGGTGAACTAGGGGAGAACGGACTCAGTTTTTTAATTTGGTTCCACACTTTATCACAGACCATAGCCAAGAGAGTTGATCTGGGACAATTATATCATTTGTATACACTAAGTATAAAACGATCTGATGGACTCTTTTATACTTTGAGTAGGGGTACGAAACAGATCTCAAGTTAACTCTTACATACATTTTTGTTACAGTTTTCAGAAAGACATAATGAGCTTCACTTTTTCTCACTTTTACAAACCAGGGTACCATTACTGTTTTGTTGATATTTACTATCCTGACATAAACATTAGCATTAGAGAACAGGACAATCTGTCAAGATTTCTTCGACCCAGGTGTACATATTTTTAAGGCCGTGAAAGTGACCTTGGCAGATTTATTTTTACTAAGTGAAATCAGCCAATAGGGGTGAACCCTTCTTTGGGGCCGTTTGTGTGGTAAAGGATCTAACTCATCAAAAGTGCACACTCAGCCAAGCTATCAACCATAATGGACGGAGTCTACTAGTACTCCTACTTGGTTTTAATATAGATAATATAGAGAAATAGTAGCTCACAATATGTTACCCACAAGTAGGCCTATGTTTCGATAAATCAACCTGAATTAATAATTATTATATTCCTTTCTAGATGTTATGACCTCCTAAATTAATACGCAATAGTATAACCTCTTAATAAACGTTGGTAGGATCGTAGCTACACAGCGGCCGAACAAAGTACTATATCACCAATTTGTAACCAACACATGAGAACCAAAGATTATCATCTCTTATACTAAACAGATGAGAATCCGAACCAAGAATGTCCGGGGCAGATATAACGTGTGCCGTTAGAGTATTCTATAACAATTTATCTGCGTTATTATTTTTAAAGGCATAATATGCACTATCTGACTATTGTTTAACTTTCACTGACATCCCTTGAGATATGAGATGTGGGCTATGATATGGTTAGCACCATGTTGAGTCTGGTGTCTGTATTTTTTACAATAGAACCCCTACTAAATAACTAGTATCCAAACATATTTTAGGCTACCTTACCTGAATACCCTTGCTTCTGACAGTTGTGGATCCTCAACCCTCAAACTTTCTTATGACCATATCCTTCTGCTAATTTATTTAAAACTAAATCAATGACGCTTTTTGTACTAAAACTTTGGTAATAGCAATGGATATTTTACTAAATAATTATTATGAGAATTATTTTCTTTTGTTTGAGCTAATTGTTTCTTTAAAATGCATTTTATAGATATAATACATTTTTTTGAAATGACCGTAGATTAAATAAATTAAATAAACACAAATGTAGTTCCTGCGCCTTTCATAATTATTATCCAATATCGTATAAAGTGTATTTTAAAATATTATATATTATTAGCCTATTTTGAATCTAGTCCCATTCACTGGGGAGTCAATATTTAGTTTTAAATTTCATTAATATAAGCACATTTTAATCATGTGACTATAATACATAGAATTCACCTAATTATTATGCTCTAAATGTTTAGTTAAACTAAAGTACGCATTAGTGAGAGCTCTGAAAAAAGTATCAGTCTGGTTTAATATTTTGGTTGTGGTCTTTGAAAGTCCGAAACTTGAGAGAACTCCAATGTCAACATAACAAAATCGCACCAAAAACTTTATGAATGAACTCATATCTTGACTTTGTACATGCACACGAAAATGCCAAATGAATCTTCAATTGTTCACAAGCATAAAGTTACGGCAAGATGGTCTCTTGGAAAGAAATTATTTCCACATCTCGTGTCCTAAAGCTTCATGAAAGACTCATCCATTTGAAGTATATTTTCAAACGAATATGGACATACAGTGGAACCCAGTCTATCCGGCCCTCATTAATATAATTTTCTTGTCCATATAGACTGAAGTTTTGTCTCAATTCTGTCATTCGGACGTTAGGACCCACCTAGACAACGTGATGTCTTATTTAGAGCACCAGTCGGAAACAACGTCGGCCGAACTTATGGCGGTAAAACGTCTGCGTGACCGCGCCACTCGTGAACACCATTCAAAATTGGCTCAACAAAGATTTACTCAATATTTTATGAGTAAATAGTGATTGTAACACGTTTCATGTGTTTTATAATTTGTTATTGAGAAAAAACTGGTGATTTGTAGCAATATATACTATTGCTTTAGCCAACTTTTCCTATAATTTCCGGACTATCCGGTTTTTCGTCAATCCGGATGACAGCCGGATGGACGAGGTTCCACTTTTGGTGTAAAATATTGTTGAAACTTTGGTGATCCTCAATATTTAGCTCAGAGGGTAGAGGCCAAGGGTACAGTTTCCATAAAACATTTATTGCGACACTTTGACAAGTGAGTTAAATTGATATCCCTGGTCAAAGTGATAACACGTGTTGTAATTATGTGTTGACACTCTGACAGGCGAGTTAAATATACATCCCTTGTCGAAGTGACAGAACGTGTTATAACAATTATGTGGTGGCTTTTTTTTTACCTATCCTCAAATTATTATTAGAAATGAAGTAGAATACACTAACATCACTTCATTTTCATAAAGATATGGCAGTAATTAAATTATTTTTCATATTTTCTCAATGCCTCTTTTGGTACAGCATTAAATTGATAAACGTCTCTTAAAAATTATGTTCATTAGAGTCCAAAAAGAAAAATTATATACATTTTTCAATATAAGTGTACACCAAAGCTGTTTGGAACATTTGTTTTGTATTTCATATCGGAAATAGTGAACATAGAACCGTGTGAATTTGTACACCCGCACAAGTGATTTGATATGGGAGAATTTTCTAAAAAGGTTCTGTATCTTCTACAGTTCCGTTGATATAGAGTCTCTGTGAGTGTAGGAATAGGAGGGAATAGGAGGGAATAAATGGGTTTTGTCTAAGAGAAAGATTTAGAAAACTTCCCAAGTTTTACCTCAACGGAAAAGATTTGAGAGTTTCTGTAGGAATTTTCAGTGAAGCAAATAAGAAGTGTATAGACGTTTTAATAATATCAAAATAAACACTATTTTTGAAATTAAGTTTTCAAAAATGAACATTTTCAGTTTGGAAAGATACTTAAGTGTTGATCAATATTTATGAATTATCTCAATCATAACGATTAGAGAATGCTTCTGTGAGTGCAATAAAATGGGTTACATCATTTAGACCCAAGTGAATTATTTTTACTGTTAGTTTCTCGCTTCAAAGAGACAATATTAAACTTGTTCACTATAATATGATAGTGTCACACATCAATCTGGAGTTAAATATGATAAGGTGGGAAAGATATCATTTTTGATTAAGAGGAAAACATTGGTCTCGAAATCTTTCAAAACAAAAGCAAAAACTAGAGCTTAAGGCTACTCCAAAAACTCTTTATTGTTCTCAAAACTATAGCGTTAAGTCTTAAGACGTGTTTTTAAAATATTAAATATGGGTGCAATAAGCTAGAATAAACGTAATGAGCGATATTTAAAAAAAATATACCTTATACCTCAATATACCTCAAGATTTAAAGAATACATTATTTTTGTCCCTGAAAAGGCACCAATCTGGTCTTGTTTGGTTTGTGGGTGACTTGATAATAGGCGTCAGAATCCCAGCCTGTTCCATTTTTACTTTATCATATCAAGAGAAAGTAATGTAATCGTGAAAATGTATGACCTTAAGATTATGATGAATCTTTACGTTTTATGTGTGATCGAACTAAAAAAAAAGTGTATTTTACAATTGTATATCTGTATATCCCTGGCAAAAGATCTCAAATAGTTGATTGGATTTTGTATAAAATTGATATATGATGTGCTGTGGGGCAATATCTTGGAACAGTATTTTTTATTTATTTTGAACCTAGCCCGTAAATTAAGGGTAGTTTACTGATAAAAAATGATTTTTTGAAAATAGCGATAAAGATTTTGTTTAAATAGGATGCATAGGGAGTGTTTGAATTCAAAATATTACTGTATACATGGTTTTTGGATTACAACCCATTGTATAGCAGTTTAATGATAAGTGAATTTTTAAAATATGAAACGTTTTGGAAATGGTTCTAACTTATTTTAATTTTAATGTTTATCTGGCTAGGGTTTGACATGACAGACAAAACTATTTACTTGTTTTTGGGAGGAGATTTTTTTAAGGAGTTTACTGATAACTGTTTTTTAAAATTTGTATATTTAAAAAAACAGGTGAGTTAAATTGATATCCCTGGTCAAAGTGACAGCACGTGTTGAAAGTATGTTTTGACACTTTGACAGGCGAGTTAAACTGATATCTCTTGTCAAAGTGACAGCACGTGTTGAAAGTATGTTTTGACACTTTGACAGGCGAGTTAAATTGATATCCATTGTCAAAGTGACAGCACGTGTTGTCGAAGAGGATGACTATTTAACTTTTTTTTATATAGTTCCTCTTTTCAATGAGAGTCAACAGACAAGGATACCATAAAGGGAAAATAACTTGTGGTTGGCGCCAAAATTAACAAAAATAATTAAACGAGATGTTGACCAATTTTATAAACACTTTAGATAAAAACCTCCGAATAGGTAGTTGCTGCTCTGACTTCTATTATATCATACCTTTCTGCATTGTTCTTCTGTCTTTTGTTTCGAACTCTCGTGTCTTTTGTTAAATTAGTAATCCTCATCTCGCACACTTCCTTTATTCATATTTAGCGCCTTCTCTCTTATTTTCATTCCCTCTCTTCCTCTCTACTGTGACCTTCATTTGTATTTTTTTTTGTTTTCTTTTGTTTAAAAGTCTCATTATTATTTTTTTCCCCCTTTTCCTCAGTAGTAAAGCAAAGAATTAAAAGGATAAGTAAGAAATGAAGAGTAATATAACAAAAGAATTTGTGCTGTGAAAAAAACAGGGAGAAGAACAGAGAAAAATGAACACCAGCACCTTATTAAGAAAATATTTGAAATATTAACAAAGTTTTTTTTAAAGATATTCAGGCAAGCTTTATAATATTTTAACATTTATATTTTTCATTGAACCGGAGTACTCTATCTGGTAAAGACAATTTTAATAACCTCATTTGGTCCACAGATCAGCGCTCCCAGCCTTTCTTTATTCTACTCGTCCCAAAGTTTTGATCAGAGCCAATGAGGTTGTTAGTTGTACTTCTAAAAATCTGCATACTGTTCCTGAATTTATTGATATCTCTCTTATTAACGTTATCCTAACTATCAAGACTAGTGACAGATGTGACTATCCATCGGGAAGGGAACGATGTATGGCATTGTACATACATTGTCTGTGGCTACCCTAACTATTAAAAAAAAAATACAAAACAAAATATAAATCAATACAATATTTAAAAGATTAAAGAAATTAGCTCACAGGCAAACCCAACTATTTGTTGCGGTTAGGTTGTGAATATATGCTGCTCCATAACATGATCGAAATACTTCTAAACATAAACTCAATTGTATAGTAAAAAGTTGAAGAGCGTGTATGTGAAATAATTGCATTGATTATAGGGAACCACATAGATATCCACTCGCCCTAAAGCACGTTGTCCTTTTATAATAAGGCAATTCACACTAGTGTCAGATGTCTTCGAGAAAATGAACCATGCAACAGATGACTATCTACTGATTTCAAATATATTTATTGGACGTAAGATACACGTAATGTATGTAACGTTATGTTAAAATACTCTACAGTCAACATAACCTCTGTTCTTCCACTTATGACGCGAGAAAGGCGCATAGTCTCTTTAAATATAACACTAGGAAGTCGTACAGATTAAAATGTAAATCTGCATTGTATGTGGTTTAAAATCAATTACCTTACATCAATCTGTTTGTTAGAACCAGGTAAAACGTAGTAGTTTGATGGTCATGGAAATAAATTGTGTGGTTATATGCATGGTCAAATAAAATATTTTGGTGTAAACCAAGGTTATACAATGTTGATTAGATCCAATACCAACGATCTAAAGTAAAGAGTTGGTACTAAAAGCGTATGCTTTAAAAGAACGGTTCTTATAGACTGGAATACTTTATATATGAGTATCAAAATAAGCAGGTATTGTTTTACCCAATCTTAAGTAAATATATACAAAAGTGTTCGAGAGACTAGCTTCTAGCTTCTAGCCTGAAGCCAACATCAGTGAGACAGTTGCAAATAAGAGCGAGTGTTAGTCACGGAAACGTTTAAAAACTGAAATTCGGAGGAACCTTTGAACAGTTTAAAATAAATATCAACATTTATTTGTAAGTGCCACAAAATTTGAACAAAATAATTATTAGGTCAATGTAATGTTCTATGCATATGAATGTAAAATATGTACATTGCATGCGTGACAGAGTATAGGGCGAACCAAACTCAAAATATTAAGTTTCTGATTGATTCAAGTGGCGAATGATTTTACATATCCATTAGAGATTGTGCCTCAGCACCCCAGTGGTATTAATAGTGACATGTTAAGATTTAGATTCACTCATAGCCTATTAGTATAATCTTACAACCAATATTTTAATTAATATAAACCTATATTAAATCGTACTTCAAATTTATTTACTAAATTCGTAATGCATTTTTATGCTTGACATTTTAAAGTATTTTATTTGTAAATAAATTAATTATCTCTCCATGAATTCTTTAAAAAATAAATTTCAGCCGATTATGCTTTTAAATATATTTAAAAAATATAATGTGTTATTTTGGTGACAGTATAGCATATGTCCAAATTTTACAGGTAGGATTTATATTAACTTGTTATAAATGTATATGCTTGTTTTGAGTTAATTAACACGCACTTTCTAAGCCCATTGATTATATCAGCCCACAACTTATTAATTAACTTAAATCTAGAACGGACACAACATCCAGCCCCCTGTCGTTAATTCATCACTGTGAAAGGGAAAACCCTCATTTCACTAATGATTTATTTTTCGACCATGCCAGGAAAGGAAACCGGGACCCTTAGCTTATCATACAGACACGCTACAGACTGAGATAAGGTGTCGGACCTATAACTGGAATGGCAATGCAATAATGCACAGGTGAGAGAGAATTCAGAACAATAGCAAGATAAAATATAAAGCTAGACGTATTATGGCCAACCTATCAGAAAGCTTGGGTTAAATCGATTTTGCAAGTATTCTGTGGTCTAGCACGTTTTGAATCTTCTGCCATAAGTTTGATGGCCGACTATCAATACGGCGCTGTTAGCAATGCAAAGGCGTCAGAATAATTTACATCTGCAGCTGAGTGTTTTGGTAAAAAAATACTGTTTTGGATTTTATTCCGGCTGTATTTTTTTTCGACCTTAATTATGTATCTCAAGAGACCAAGAGTTGTGGAATTACTGAAAAATTAAAATATAATAATTTTGTAAATGTTTTATGTGAGTTCTATGGCATTGGCTAATCAACAGGTTAATGACATAACGAAACAAAAAGATAATATTTTAAAGATTTTTGTTGAAAACGAAAGTAATAAAAGTGTAAAGTTGAAATAGGAACACTGCAGGGGGGCTTGTGCAAGCAGTGACCAAGATTAATGTTCCAGGAAGAGGAATCCAATGAATGTAATTTAGCTGGATTTAGACTTGGTGGTTAGAAGAAATGGACCCAAGTAATGGTAATGTGTACTAAGAATATGACAGACTCAATGCGTCTTGGAATAACCAAAGATATGATATAATAAAAGCCAAGGGATACTAGGTGGCTCTAAGGAGGCAAATATTGCCGTCCAAAACTTGTGAGGTCCCACAGATGCTGGACTGGGGAGATGGATGAATAACTGATAAACTGTACGTTTAATTCAGTCACCATTTTCAACACATCTAGAACAGCTTACTATGTGAGCTGCTGTCCAGTTGCAATATCCTTTCCCTCCCTGTTCTATTTGTTTACTTAGAGCCTAAAGAAAGATGGGCTGTAGAGTCTATTAAACACGTTGATCATCATTTAGTCTCTAGTATAGCATTATTTTAGTTCTTAAATCCCAAATTCATGTCCCAAGATTTAGGTTTTTAAGATGGTATAAAGTCTTTTATGATGTGAATTGTAGAGTCTGAGAGATGACAAAATATTTTCCTATAGTTACTTAGATAGTAATAGTTTGATTTCTAATACAGTCCCTTTGTTGACATGTTGAGAACATAAGGGGAAACATGAACAGAAAATGGGAGTAAATTACTAAATTCTAAAAGTATATTGATCCTGCGAAGCACCGAACGCAAGTAAATGGTCTGGATACAAAATCCTAAAATGTAATCAGCAAAGCTATTGAAATGTTCCCTGTTATATAAAGGCTAAAAACACAGGTTCATGTGAATGTTACGTATCATTTTCTGTGAAAGGTCCACCCCCAAACCTATTATTAACTTTAGTTTAATGTTACAAACTTGGGGCGAACTCTACACAATTTCACCCTCCACGAAATAAGAGTATAGGGAGACATAAATAAGATCCTCCAAAAAAAGGGAGCTAGTGTGTCTAGGTTCTCCCCATATTCAACATCCTTCCCACTCCATACCCCCCCCCTACCACCATATGGGAGGTAAAAAGGACATTTGTAAAGCACGACACAATTCCTCTTTCCTCCTCGGAAGGTAAACAGTTTTTTTAATGGTATACGGCGAGCACCGTTTTACAGCCCGTGATTTTCATGTCTGAATAAAACATTTTCTTCAGTAGTATAGTCGCGGCTTGTTTATGAGGAACTTTCTTCATATGATCCGGTCCGTATACCTTCCCCTACCCCACTTTATTTCAGCGACAAAAACAAAGTGGTATGGTACAGTGTTCACATTATTTCATACAAATAACATAAAACTGATTAGTCTCTATTAAATGGCTTCAATAAATTGTTGACTTATGCAGATTACGTAGATTCACTGAGTGACAATAATTAAAAGGAACTTGTTTGAAAACAGCTAATAAATAGTTTTAAAAGTATAACTTACTCTTAAACCTATTTATTTAATATTTTTAATATGAAAAAAACCAAGTACAGTATATTACTCTATGTCAAACCACTGTATTAGAAAGGAAATGGCTCAATATAGATAAGCAACATGCATTTTGAAGAAGTTGAAAAAATTAATTAAATATTTGGAAACTGTGCTATTTTATAGGAATGTAAGAGAAGGTCAAAAACTGAATTCATTAGGGCAATGCTTTCTACTATTCAGTTTGTAACCTGTTTGTAATCAGTTTGTAAGCCTAGTTTTATGTGTGTAGATATTGCTTAATGCACTAAATAAATTAGGTCGAGGATCGCCATGGCCAAGTAAGCTTTCAACAAGAAGAGGTTACTGTTGATCAGCAAGTTGAGTTTGGAACTGAGGAAGAAACTGATGAAATGCTACATTTTGATCATTGCAATGTATAAATCAGAAACTAGGACTCTTAGGAAGATGGAAAAGAACTACTTGGAGAGCTTTTAAATGTGATGCTGGAAAAGACTTGAGAAGATCAAATGAACAGACAGGGTGACAAATGAAGAAGTTCTAAGAAGAGTGGGTGAGATAAGATCCATTTTGGATGTGATTCTTCGGCGCAAAGCAAACTGGTTTGGACACATCCTTAGGAGGAACTTTCTTCTACACGACGTCATAGAAGGAAAGGTTGAGGGAAAGAGGAGCATAGGAAGAAGGAGGAGTCAAATACTAGATGACTTGAAGGAAAGAAGAAAATTATAGGAGCTAAAGGAGGAGGCAAAGGACGCATTGGAGGTCTAAGTTTCACTGACAAAAGGAATGGACCTGTCGTAGGAGAGAACACCTAATAATAATAATAATAATAATAATAATAATAATAATAATAATAATAATAATGATAATACTAATGATATTAAAATGAGAATAAACTAAATTAGAATCCTAACTGGTGTTCTTTTTGGGTGTGGGATATTGTCGCTCTCTCCGTAGCAATTGTTTTTGAGAACTAAGTGCTTGTGAAAGATATTTGGACCTAAGAGAGATGAACACATACGAGAATGGAGAAAGTTACATAATGAAGAACTTCATGGTTTGCATGCATCCTCAAACATGTGAGGGATAATCAAGACGTGCAGGATGATGTGGGATGGTCATGTGGCACGTTGGTGACAGGTGTGGACTCAACACATTGGTTGGGAAAGCTGAAGATACAAGATACCTTGTTAGACCAAGATGTCGATAGGAAAATTATGTGAAAATGTATTTATGTCTTTATATTCTACCTGGTTGGTATTATCTATGATAAATTTACAAGTTTATTTTTGAAGTCTTTCATTAATTATTCAAAATGGCTGAAACAGTGAATGTACCGTACAAGGCGTAAAATGAGAGCAAAATTTAATCTACAATCCTTATGAGAGAGATCTCAACCACAAGCCATGCACATGACAAGTTTGCACAATAATTCTGTGTGCTTTGTTTCTTTATTTACACATCTTTCTATTATCTAGACTTATTTATTGGATATTTAAAAACATTAAAGTAATGCTATGTGGCAGCAATAGCAATATTTTCTTCAACTTAGGCTTCAACTTTGTTTCAAATGTTTCAAACTTCACTTTAACTTCACTTCAAGTTTAAAAATGGGTTGGATATATTTTCCTGTATTCTATATTTATATTCTATATTAGCATTTTTCGGCGACTTCACATACATTAAACAATCATTCGACAACTTCAAATGCTAGAAAATAATGAAACTTCAAGAGCAGTGTTTTTTGTGTGAACCAAAATTCAAGCAGAAATATGGACTAGCCCCCATCCCCTTTCCCTCCACACCCCAGCCCATATCACGCGTCATCTTATACACCCACAATAATTGCCGCGACGAATGTTCACTGCTTACGCCCGGCTTTTTTCGACATTTCTTCGCTCGTTGATAAGCTAAGGTGATGGTATATAGCTTACCATAGTTCTCTGAAAGATAAGAAGTTCAACAGAAGTAGTCCCGTCTCTATTAAAATAATACTTTTTGAGTTTACTAAACAAATGTATGGACATTCTAAACACGGTAAAAATAGGTTATTTGGTGTTCTTATCGTTTTATACTATGTTCCTAGAAAGAAGGAAAAACACACACAAAATTCGAATGTTCAGAAGAACCTAGTTGGTGTACCCGTTCTTCACACGGGCAATTTATAAAGAAACTTTGTTCTTTTATAGTATGTAAATTAATCACACGGAAAAGTATCAAAACCTTAAATATGTTAAAAATAATGATAATTTAACCTATTGTTTCAAATTGTGCTACAAAATGTAAAAATAAGGATGACTAATACTTAATATTAATATACAGATTATAATCTAAATATGTGTCAACATTTCAAAATTCTTTTGAAAATTAAGTTATAACTTCTCTATACACATTATTAGTACTCTCAATTATTGGTTCTAATAAAAAAAAGATTAACATAACATAAATAATTGGTTTTTAATGATTCAAAACAAAATAAAACTACACATAAATGTAACAGTTTACATCATAGAAAGGGAAATAATCAACAATTTTGAATCCAATGTATTAAATTTTAGATTTTAGGGCTTTTCTAAATAAAATTATCTTAAAACCTATTGACATGGCTAATTTCAGATTTATAGGATATTTAGAAATGTTCGAATAATTCATGTGGTAAGATAAATATAAAAACTACATCGAATTATGATGCTCAACATCCAGCTGCACTCTTAATATAATTATTTTCAATACAAAAACAGAATATAGGTGTAAGCCAATACATTTTGAAAATAAATAAATGAAATATTAATCAGACCATAAACTGAGTTAACATACAAATGCAATCTATAGAAAACAATATTTGCCTGAGAACAATCATAATATATGTAAAAATAAATTATATACATTGTTACAAAGACACATAGGAAATAAGAGCATCACTCATTAATAAAAAATCATTTAATATTCAAATTATTTTAGTTGTTTAAGGTTGTCCCTCTAAATGTATTTAGATATTTCAAATTTCTACCATACAGAACATGTTTTATTCTATTAGTTTAGGAAATTTTTGGGGAAGACCCCTTTCCGCATTTTCCGGTTATTATTATTATTATTTTTTTCACCCGTCTCGGTGGCGTAGTTGGCTAACGCGCTAGTCGTGTTGAGCTCGACCGCCGAGGACGGGGAGATCGAGGTTCGAATCTCGGTCGGGTGAACTGGGGGTGGTTTTTCCTAAATGGTTTTCCACTCTCCCTCCACGCAAATGCGGGTTCACTTCCTCTAAATTCAACCCTCCCAATTCATAATCCATTAGAGTAATTAGTACTTAAGCGTATAACCCGAACGGGTACTAAGACGCGGTGATAAATATTATATTATTTTTTTCATAGTGTTTGGTGTGGCTCTTAAACCTGCTTGAACAATTTCATTTTTCTATTACAGTGATAAGTTTTTATTTAAATCACCGCGTCTTACTATCTGTTCAGGCAAGATGCATGTTGTTATATATTAATTACGTTAGTGAGTTAGGGATGAGGGAGGTCAATGGGAGGGTTAATTTATTTTTCTGAATATGTATCCACGTAAATGAAACATCAAATCACATAAAGATGTTGAACGTTACCTGGGTGTAAGTTTAATTTAAGATTAAAGTCTAACTCAGCGATCAAGTAAGTCAGACTACAAATAAGATTCATACATTAAAAGTTTATATAATACAGTATTTGAATTACTATAAATTTAAAACGCAAATATTACCACAAGGGCAATCAGTTTTTTTCCACCCCGCTTCGCTCGCTAGTGAGATAGCATGATGGTATATAGCGAGCTAACCCTTTAGTCATAAAGACAATGAGCACAAGAGAAGACGACCCGTATTGATCCGATGAGTACTTTTTTTTAGTTTACTGGAAACAAACAGAATTAAATCGAACGTAATTAAAATTTTACAGTTTTATTATTAAATATATAGTAAAACTAATAATAAACTAATATATATAATAAAACTGTAAATTTGTATATATAAATATATTCTTTTTTATTGTAAGGTGACCTGGTGGTCTAGGGATAAGGTGTCGGACTTCTGTGCTGAGGGTCCGGGGTTCAATCCTCGGTCCCGGCACAGATTTATCTGATTGCCAAACCCTTCCTTCACCTCTGACAATAAGTGTATTAATCACAACTTGTGAATGTGTGGAATGCCAGGCCTCCACCGTGGTTCGGATTCCACGTTAAACTATAGTTCCTCCATTTGATCTCACAATCACCCTACCATTGCACATTAGCGTAAGTGCGTATAACCCGAACGGGTAGTAAGACGCGGTGCTAATAATAATAGATTTTTACTGTATAGCAATGAACATAATAAATAAAGTATATTAAAATGTTTATTTTAGAACAAAGGCTCTTTTATCCAGCGTTTTAATACTCATTCGAGCTGACCGCATATTTCCACTCAAGTGATGGGTATGAGGGTTGTAGAATTTATAAAAAATATATACTCGCAATTTCACTGAGGGAGAGTAGAAAACCGCAGAGGAAAAGTTTGCCTTAATACACCCGACTGGGATTGGAACCCCGATATACTCATCATAGGCACTCCAGTACTATATAAGAGTGAGGTCTTAGACCATCTGACCACCAAAACGGGTCAAGATTTCGAACACTTATTCTCAAGTAACAAAAATATTACATGCTTAAAATAATTCGCTTGAGCACCCTTAATACCTTATTTTTTTCTTTTAAGTTTAAATCCTCAGCCTTGGTCATTGGCCAAGCTCTCGCAACGAGCACAGCCGTAATATTCTTATGATGTGAAAAAAGGTAGGTCATGGATTTTAATATGGGCAGAGTCACGAACTCCAATATCTGTCTCCCCCCCCCTTCCCCTCCTCCCTTTAGTGGTTATGTATATTATTAACAAGCAAAGTTGAAACAAATTAACAAAAAGTATGCGTAAATAAATCTATAAGTTTAGCTTAAAAAACCTAATTATAAAATTAAAAAAGGGGTCTAAAAGAAATTAAAATAGTATTTTCCCTCGTTTCCACATATATTTACTCTGTTAGCTACACGTTCAAACTTAGTAATATGTTGAGAAAACATGTTCCGGTATGTAAATAATATGACAAGCATTTCATAAATTTGAAGAAGGCAATTAATTTTTAATAAGCTCCCTTTCGTCGGCAAAGGTTAATTGCGCGATGGTGGAATGCTGGCAATTTAAAATGAGATTGTGTTAGGAAAGCCAGTCAAATAAAATATTCTCTTAAGAGTCTTTACGACTATTGTGATTTCTCTTTTCATCTTTTTAAAATCCTATTCCCCACGCCTTTCCTTTGTTTGAGGATCTCGCTTTCCCACTTTCCATATAATAGAGTTTAGGAAAAGCTATAGCGTCGTCACCTTTCTGGTGAGTGGTTGGAATAAAATGATATGTGTTTATAAACTACGAAGTAATTGGCTTTTAAATAATAATATTACCAATAATAACAACCCTTGAACCCATTTTGGTGGCCACATGATATAATACTTCATTCTGGCTATAGAATGGACTGTAGATTATGGGTTTTAATCCCGGTCATGTGTTCTGAGTGTTGCCTTTCTTAAATGTTTTCCCCCACTCTCTCCACGCAAAGTCAAACCAATTTTCCAAATATACTAAGCAATTAGGGAAAAAAACATTATAAAACACGTATAATTAAAATATAATTTACAATTAAAATAAATAATGTATAAAAATGTAGGCATATTCTACAGTTATTTAAATAGTTATCAACTAAAAAAAATAATAAATATTATAAAACACACATAATTAAACCCCGCCTCGGTGGCGGGCTAGTTTCGTGTTGAGTTCAACTGCCGAGGACGGGGAGATCGAGGTTCGAATCTCGGTCCGGTGAACTGAGGGGGGATTTTTCCTCAATGGTTTTACACTATACTTACACGCAAATGCGGGTTCAAGTCCTATGGATTCAAACTCCCAAATTCCTAATCAATTGGCGTAATTAGTACTTAAGCGTATAACCCGAATGGGTAGTAAGACGCGGTGCTAAATAATAGTAAAGAACATATAATTAAAATGTAAACTAAAACATTATAAAACACATATAAATGAAATATAAACTACAATTGAAATAAAGAATGTATAGAAATGTATGCATTTTTTACAACTATTTAAAAAGTTAACAACTAAAAAGGATAATTTATAAATATCAAGTTTGAAATATATTATGTTATATATATGGGTGTTCCTTTAAAATTACCTGGGCTTTTTTTAAATCTCTTTAGTGGTCTAAATAAAATAGAGGAAACCTAAAGTTTGCATCCTGTTTATAGGAACTATATATATATATATATATATATATATATAAAATACTTCAGTTATGCCCTGTACTTCACTTCATCTGTGGTTGTAATTTGAATGCAACCTTTGCATTTTCTATAGCCTACATATAATCAAACTCTAAGAAATGTCTGTACATTATTATTGTCAGCTAAAAGTTCGAAGTCACACAGTATGCTCTAAATAATTTTATGGTTTTGCGTGTAAATTAGATATATTTAGTTTTGTTTCTTGGTACTAGACCAATAGGACAATTTTATTTGGTGTGGTAGGGCGGTTACTATAAAGTGATTCTTTCAAATTACTTCATTTTTGTCTCTTAGATAGTAGATCTATACATATAATACAACTCGAAGGTTTGTTTTCGCATTCGAATTTTTGTGGAGTTTTTCTTTTTTATGGGTAGTACAAACGATAACAATACTAAATAATTCATTTTTAGAGTGTTTGTATATTTGTTTGTTTGTTAACAATAAAATTAAAAATTATTCTTCAGATCGTGACCGAGGAGGGAGGGGATTTCTTCTTTTGTAGACCTACTTATTATTTTTTAAGAAACATTGTAAACTATATGCCACCACATTACCTCATCAGCGAGCGAAGATGTGTCGAAAATAACCAGGTGTAAGCAGTGAACTTATGTAACGGCTTGTGTTTTGGGTACATACGATGACACATGATATGAGCTGGGGTGTGGAGGGGAGGAGGGGGTGCGAGTTTGTGTTTCTTCGAGAATTTTCGTACGCTCATAAAACACTGCTCTTGACTAGGTTTCATTATTTTCTAGCATTTGAAGTTGTTGTATGTGTTGCTGTATTGCTTAATGCGAGCGAAGCCACAGGGAATTGGTAGAATAAGAATATATTAGAAATGTGGTATTTTACCCACATACAGATATGTTCAAACTGTTAGTTTTATAAATAATATTATATCTATTTAATATAATTAAAGGAGTTATCAAAAGAATAGAATACCTATCATGTATTTATTAAATGTATGAAGTCCCACTCAATGAATAAGCCACCTGTTTAGCATACCAGCTCTAGCTAATAAACTTTTCAGTCAACACCCTCAATAGAAGAATAAGTTAAAATAAACTCTAAACTGTATTTTGTATTTATCCAATTATATATGTGGCGAGCTACTAATATGTAACTTATGTGTTTAGGCAAGTCGATGCTTTTTTATTAATTTAATTTAATATTTTCACATTCATCTTAATCTATTGTTACCTTTAACATTTTAGTACACATCCTAAGCTCCTCCCACGCCTAGCACACACATAGTCATCCCATGTATATTTACAGAAAAATAATTCAATATTTCCAAGCATTTAATTTACTCTCATAATGCTGACATTTCTCGCAAAACAGCGCTGAAAATTATTGAACTTTATCTGTTTTTGTAATTTTTTTCAAGTTAAAAAACCATAAATTTTAATTAATTATGTTGATAACTTTCAACATAACAAACCTTTCCTAAGATAACGCGGGCTTTCTTGACGTATTCAACGAATCTCAAAGCTCCTGCGAGCTGTTCCCCTTTTCATTTGGCTTCAGGGGAGATCACTGGTATCATTCCTTAGGTGTGAGAGCCAGTACTTCTCGACTGGGGTGTGTGTACCCCTCTAAATAACCGTATTCTGTCAAAAAAGATAAGTTTGGCAAAGTTTAAAAGCTGCAGCTTCACCTGTACAGGGAATAAACTTAAGAAGTTATGTTAGAGTTTGTGCTGGAAAGTAAATAGCGGTGTCGTCATTGGAGCGTCTCGAGACCAAAGTTTAGAGGGGAAATATAAAGTACAGAACAAAGCGAGGAAGGGGTTTTTAGGTGGTAAGAACTTCAACTTTACGATTCTTTTACCAACAACGCCTTTAGTCTTTAAGATCGGAGGCTAGGATGTCTTATTTGTCGTACTAGCTATTTAATACAGGTGGCACTAGCTTTGTAGACCAAAGTCATGGACATGACAAAATAATTATTCTAAAGGAAGTATAGGAGGGGGGAGGGGGTCCTCCACTAGAAAGTGGATATAATATGTCAATGTTGGTTCTAAATTCTTATACACATTATATTATAAACAATATTATCAAATGGATTTTGACATTCTTGATATGACAGACTAATATGACTTTCAACCTAAACGTTGTGTGCTTAGAATGTTGATGATATAATTAAACCCTCTCCCCCCATTGTCCAATTCCCCACCTCAACCATCATAATTTTACACTCAAGCTTGATTTTTTGTTTGTTTTTTGTTTAAGTGGTTTTCAATGAAATTTTTCATCTTTACTTTCTCTCGGCCCCCAGAGAGAGAGAGAGAGAGAGAGAGTGAAGTATTGAGATCGTTAAAAAAATCTAACTCAAGAGTTTGATAAATGTCGAAGTTTCATGAACTCCTTAAACAAAAAAATTGTTTTCACGATGTCCTCTGTCTGTATCTTGACCTAAGATTCTATAAGATTTCCCTGGACAGTTTTTGTAATTAGATGTCCAACCATAATACTTAGGGTAGTTCACTGAGAGGCTAAAAGAGACATAATAAATCTTCTTGAAGTTCGTGTTAACGATTTTGATAAGATTTAGTGCCTAGGCACTGTTTAACATTACAAACAAAAGGGTTATTCTCGTTTTCTCATGAAAATGGTGTAGGTCATAGAGGATACTTTACATAGTCGGAAATTTCCCATTTTTTTCAGATCTCCGCACCTGTCTTAGATATGAATAATCTTATTGTTGTAGAATTGTAGAACTTATAAGAATAAAATAACTTTATTTGAATTATATTATTATAAAACTAATAGTTTCCGAGCTATTGACGATTGTATTTTGAAAGTGAGGTTCATGAAATCGGAAGTTGTTTTTCTTTTTGGTGAACAGGAATGATACTATTTTTCTTCAATATATTTGTGTAAGATTTGTGTATTATTTCATTTATGCTCTTTGGTGGAATGTTTCTGCAACAATATCTATTATTTATAGCGATAAAGTATGTGTGCTGCCGCGTACCATTTATTTTTGTATTAGCTTCGGCAATTATCAGAATATGTTGAAATTCATTCCAATTGGATAACTCAAAGTATGATTTTTCTATATTAAAGGATTATTTCCAGACAAGAAATAAAGATAGATGTGAATTTTTGGTTTTGCCAAGTATTTTTCAGTTACTCAACATATATTCTGTCAAATGGGTCTTTGAGATGTATCTCAGCCACTGGCTTCAATACTCTGAATACACATGTTTGGAACAGGTCATTTATATTCATATATCACTTAAATATTCGTTGAAGTCAACAGCTAGCTCTGGGTTCGATTACCATATCCAGGTATTATTTTTCAACATATATTTAAATGAGTATTCTTGGTGAATTACGCTTTAATTACCATAAATATATTTAAAACAACGTGTGGTTAATTATCTTATAGTTAATATCAAAGCTAATTTAGGATATTCCGTATCAGTGAGCACGGTGACCAAGGGGTCAACTTTGTTTGATCAGGTTTGTTGGTCACGTGGAGGTAGGGGATATAATACCGGCCGGGTGTGTAAAGTATTGGTTTATTGGTCTCTCCTCAATTGTTTCTTACTCTCTCGACGCAAAAACAAGTATATTTTCACTAAATGTATACCTTTACAAACTCTAAACAAGTCATCGGTGTAAATATATAGATATACAGAGTGGGTAGTAGTATTCACACAGAAAGGATATATTATTGTTTTACAAAATAATGAAATAGCTCCCTCACCTTCATGACGCTACGATCTGGCGTTCTATGTGCTAATATAATATTTATATCTCTTTCTTGGTCTAGTAGTGGCATGCAAGGATGAAGTTTCCCTTCTTCTGAAGTGTCAACTTACCTGGAAATATAAGAGAAATAATCTTAATCAATAAAAAACATTCTAAAAACAGAATCTTAATCTATAGAACGATTTAAATAACTATGATTAGATAAGACTTGGTCATTCACAAAAGCAGACATTGGTGATCATCCTTGATTGACTTGAATTTTATTCCCAATATTGTAAATATTTATTATTTCCATGGTATGACATAAAAGGCCAAATATACCAAGCCTAGTAGGTGTTAAAATATCCACGTACAACAAGAGTTAGAATTTATATCTAAGAAAGGTTTATTAGTTATAGATCTTGCGTCAGTAAACATAGTTTTTGATAAATCATATCTAGAGAGAAAGCTAATTTTGGGCACATCAGCAGTTACATACATTACTCTTTTCAGCCTATGGTCTGGGTCGGTATTTTATTCAAGCCATATAAGAGTATTTTCAAATACCGGTTGGCTAGGCCTATCCTAGCTTCATATGCCTTATAGTCTATCTTAAGGCTAGAATAAGCACAACATCCAGTCCCCTGCCGTCAATATATTAATGTGAAAGGGTAAACCTATATTTTCATTAATGATAAATTTTTGGCCATGCTGGGAATCGAACTCTGGACCCATAGTTCAGTAGGCTGACACGCTACCGACCGAGCTAGTGTCAGGCAGCATTTACTATTAATAATCTTAACTATAAGAAGTTGCCTCTATTCATAGCCTGTTACCTGTACAAAATATAATATAAAATAAACACAATTGAAAGTGTATGTGTGTTTTTGTGTACTTGTGTGTCTTAAAGTGGTAGAAATCCAAAACTAATAAACATAAACAACTTTTCCCTGGCGTACGTACTAGTACTTATGGGGACCTGAGGTTTACATATATTGCGAGAGTGACGTCTTAAAACACATGAACAACAGTTATTCTCTAAGACTATCATGTACTATTGAAATAATTATTAATATTTTTTTATGTTTAGCTTGATTACCAAGGAAACCTTAACCAACTTGAAATACAAGGATACATTACTGGATATAGTCCATTTTTATAGTCGCCTGTGTAAACCAGACGGGAAGTAAGACTCGATACTAATAATATATTACAAGCATGTTTGGTGTGTGAAGGTCACATAAATTGATAGTTAAAAAGTGTTCCTAATTAAAAAATACCATTAATATAAAAACAAACCATTAAAATTATAGCAAATTAAATGAAAAGGGGTTTTGATCTGTCAAACGGTTTTGCAAACAAATTGGGCTCAGCGTATTTAAACGCATCTTAGTTTTTCTTTTCTTGAGGTAATGGTAATTTTGACAACGAAGAAATCTAGTATCTAGTTTGTTCGCCTGTGTGTGTAGGCTTTTAGCTGTTCTGTTGGCACAAAACATTCCCAGGGTTTACCTTGGAGGTTGTCTACACGTCATACAATGAGATGGATGATTTAATGAAAGTTATTATGAAGGTGTGGAGCCAGGAGAGATATTAAACCTAACTTAAACCTAACTAACCAAACCCTGGTGACCGTTGGAATAATCCCCCTTTTCAGGAAATTTACCCATGGTACCCATCGTGAATTGAACCCGGGACCCAAAGGTTGGTAGTCAGACGCACTAAACTCTATAACACGAGTCCAGTTTAGAATTCAATGAGGGCTTAGTAATGAGTTGGATTATTTGGCCCATCTTCTATTTTTTAAATGTTGAATAGTAATCATTCTTTCTGTTTGAATTTTAATTAAATGGGGTAATATGTGTGTTATTAACTTTGATTACATTTTAAAATACAGGGTTCTTAAAAATATTTGTTGCCCTATTTATAAAGTTAATATAGGCTAAAGGAACATTGTGATATTTTATTAATTAGTTTTAAAGATTTTTAAAATCCATATAATATACTAAATTTTATTTGGGAACGTTTGGATACCAACTAATTATATTTCAAGGTGTTTTAAGGTTTTTAAAAAGGTTTGTATTATAAAATGAACATTGAATAGAATCATTTTTAATTTGACAAGTGTATTTTTTAAACTTTTTTGTGCTTATGAGGAATTTAACAAGTACAAACTTTTTACATGTTAAACTTATGAAACCCATTGTTCCACAATAATTGAGTAAAAAAATATCAAAATCTAAAACTGGGTTGTTACTACACGTTATTATGTGCACTCTAATTAAGTCAAGATTTAATAACTACGTCATAAGCTAATAGCGATAGGCACCCTCGGATATATACATAAATATATATATGGATATTACTACTATAATACTACTACATATATTTATAAATGGATATTATTACTACTATAAATACTAATATTCTTATTTAAATTTTTAAATTTTGAAAACTTAAGGTTGTGTGCTTGAAACCATGTATGTGAGGATATATATATATATATATATATATACATGTACATGTCTGTGAGGATATATATATATATATATATATA
>CABFWO010002005.1:8711-32750 GCA_902155825.1 Timema genevievae | reverse complement strand
AACCCCCTCTTCCCCCCCCCCCCCCCACCTCCTTAACCAAACCAAATTCCCCAAGGAGTGTTGGCGCGTTTAATGACTGTCACGTTCCTTTCTACTCCTATGAGACACACCCGAGGCGCTCGCGACGCTAGCGTCGTGACGGCTGTGGGTAAACTTGACTTGGAGCTGTCGACCCAGATGTCACTCACCTCCTCAGCCTAGTGAACACTCCCGGACCATTTGACAAGAGACAAAGGAAGAGGTAGCTTGGCGCGATGGGTTTGTATTCATACATAACACATACCTAACAGTGCATTGCGTACAGTGAACAATTTCTAGTACAATTTATAACGACCAATTACTTTTAAAATTAATGATTAAAGATTTCTCAAATAAATTTTTTTAATTTTTAGAATTTGCTTATGTTAAGGTCTTCAAAAATACATTTTTTTTAGCAACGCGTCTTACTACCCGTTTGGGCCATATGCCTATGTACTAATTACACTAATGGTTATAGGGATTACGAAGGTTATAGTTATATGAAGTGTACCCGTATTTGCATGGCAGGAGAGTGGAAAACCAATTTGGAAAAAACCACCCTCAGTACACCCGACCGAGATTCGAATCTCGATCTTTCTGTCATTGGCTGTCTAGTCTACTGTAAGAGTGGCGACCAACGAAGTGGGTTTTATAAATACTCTTTTAAGGGCTTACTCAGAAAACAATGTTCATTAAACTGTATGTTTGGAAACATAAAATAAACCTAATTTGAGCGTTTCATTTAGTATTAAATTCTAATAAATTTTTGTTTCATCCTGATTTTTTAAAATGAATATTTGGGTGAATCTACTTCTCAGTAACAGAATTAAAAATTTAATATTTCACTTTTATTTTAAATCATATTCACATTAGTAATTATTTACCAAAATCATTAATTAATAACAAGTAATTTAGAGCTACCAAAAATAATTTCAAACACGAACAGAAGATAATCTCCGTTAGTTGTGTATTCTGGCGTTTATTTAGCAAGAGCCTCTCCTCGAATTCTTATTGGCTGATACGTCTCAAGTACAAGGGCTATGTATGCTTAGGTCCGTACTTAACCTTCGGGGACTGGCGATAAAAAATAACTTAAGGACTGGCGCCATTACATTTTTGCAACATCCTATATTGTTCTAAATAATAATTAAAAACATATACTTTAATACATAATATTGTTATTAAAACAATATTATTAAATACATATTTGAATAGTATTATATTTTTGTAAATTTTATTAGAAAAAAACTACAATAATTTTAAACTAATACAAAAATATGGCTTATTATTAGAAAAAAATACAACAAAATATTTTAATTCAGTATTCTATATTTTACTGTATTACAATAGTGAGTATTTATTCCAACATTATTACTGTATTATTTTATTTTAAAAATATGGTGGCAACCAGCCAGACATATGGCATAACGACTGGCGCCATTACGTATTCACAACATTCCTGCATGGCGCCAGTTAAAACTCCGTATCTCAAAAAATAAACATTTCTTTGAATGTTTCATACTACACAGCAGGAACAAATTGAGGAATACTTTGAGTGGATTTGACCTAATTATCTTTAATAAAAAAATTTACAGCTGTTGCGAAAATGCAACAGAGAAAGTCACGGAAAGTTAATGTGTAAAGAGGCTTATCAACATTATGAAATGTGCAAGATACACTATTCAATTTGTTTCGGTTGTGAAGACTATAATAATTGAAAGAAACATGATACAAACATCTACACATCATGTACTATATACTATTTGCTACTATGCGTTTTGCGTTTATATAAAATCAGCCGAAACCACTTCGGTGGGCGTATGGCCTAAGGCGTTACTTTCGCAATAGACTATACTGCTGGTGATGGAGATATCATAGTTAGATCCCAGTCAGGTGTACTGAGGATGGTTCCTAAATGGTTTTCCACTCTCTCTCCAAGCAAATGAAAGCACACTCCCTCTAAATTATATATTTCTAATCCATATCCCACTAGCATGATTAGTATATAAGCGTATAACCTGAACGGGTGATATACATGGTGATAAATAAAATATCAGCCAAACTTGGTCTCAGCACGGGAGGCTGAATGATGTTTGGGATGCTGTAGACATATTAGGTTGCTGAAATATTATGTGTTGGATTAGTTTGAATTAAGATACCAAAAATAATTTCGTTTTTAGTTTCATTTAGTGAAAATAGTGAACGTAATAAAAAAATACACTTAATAAATTGTGACAAATAGGGATTTAAATTGATTGAACGTATATACCAACATGGGTAGGTGTGATTGATAGTGATTTCCCTCTAGATACTAAATATATAGTGCCAGACCGGCTTTGATACAGTAACCACTCACCCACATTCACAAAAAATTCGAAGCCTCGCAGAATACAAATGTCTTAACTTTTATTTCATGAATCATCTCCCGGTGCGCCCTATAATTTTCTTTCACAATACCAAGGTAGAAGGAAGAATACTATAGTAATCTGTAAATATTATGAAAGTAGTATAAAAACTGTACGTGTACAAATTCCAGGTATGCTTCCTACGTAAATATGAGTATACATTCCCTACACTCCTTTTATAAACCCATTTCTTTATTTACCGAGCAGGGGTTTTTGTACGAGGCGAGAATTTTAACATACAAACTTTCTGGTATATGAAAACTGGGACTGAACTAATTTCCCCCAATAAATTACAAATGTGGGGCTACTGTGTCTTCAAGTCTGCAGGATTTCCAGTTTTTTCCAATAAGGGAAACGCAAGTCCTATTTCAATTTATAGTTTGACAAAGTTTTATTCATAACTCGCCTTTGCAATCATAGCTTGTTAAATATTCATACTGAAATTGCATACAAAGTATTTAAAAAATACAAGGTCTTTTGGTTTGTATGATATAGTACAACACTTACTATATTTGGAATCATCCTTAAAAAAATTATGACATATATTTAATCTAAATAAAATACTACTATCTTCGAATTTTGCTATACATTTACTATCACAATTTAGTGTCAGGGATTTATTTCTATAACATATTTAACAATAATATTTTCAGCATCTGTGGGCGAATAATCAAGGGCGTTACTTTTGCTAAAGGCTGGATTGCCAATTATGTTAATGTTAATGATCAAGTCCCGACCCGGTGTATTGAGTCTAATTTTACCTAAATGGTTTCCCACTATATCTCTGCACCCAAATTTCGGTATATTTCCTTTGAGTTATATATTCCTGGTCTATACTCGGCTATAATAGTTAAATGTGGGCCCAGGTGGGATTAGGATGCAATGAAGAATGTTTAACATGAGATGTATGTATGGGGGAGGGGTTGGGAATTGTGGAGAGAAGAGGTTAGTTAAAATGTAGTCTACTCATATAAGCGTGGAAAAAGAATGGATTAAATATGACTAAACTAATGTGGTAAGCTCACACCTAATGAATCCAGATGAGATCTAAACCTAGGCATCCTGTCACTATCACAGCCAATATATAATTATTATGAATGACACCTTTAATAGCGTCCCAATAATTTAAATTACTAAAACTAACGGAATAGTAAAACGAGTGAACTATTTAATGAATAGAGCATCAGCTCTAGGACATAAATTTTTTTTTAGCTCTGCGTATTACTACCTGTTCAGGTTATGTGCGTAGGTACTAATTACGCTAATGAGATAGGGATAAGGAATTTTTAACTTATAGGAAGTGCACCCACATTTGTACTGAGGGAGGGTGGAAAACAATTAAGGAAAACTACCCTCAGTAGACACGACTGGGATTCGAACCCCAGTTTTTCCATCAATGGATTCTAGTCTATTGTGAGAGCGATGCCTTAGACCATGCAGTTACCGAAGCAGGTAATATAAGTATTTATAGTATTAGTTTAACCTACCAAATCAGAGCCAGAAAAGTTACCGCCGGCTACCCAACCTATTGTAATTTATGATTGAATGGTTCTTTCAGCAATTCAACGTTAGAAGAGTTGGTACTGTATGTAATTACACTTGTAGTCAACTCTGAATCACTAGTACTCTATCTGCCTTACCCACGCCAGTGGTAACTCTAAAAATAGCCTGGAGTGTGGGTGGTGGGTAGATCGGGGATAGAATCCCGGTCGGGTGCACTGAGATTTATTTTTGCCTTTGATGTCTTCCCACTCTTATTTCCTGCAAATGCTGGTAAATTATTACTAAATTAGGGATTTATAGGTATTGGTAATATCCACCAAAAGTGACAGCTGCGTATCACATGAAATGACGTGTAAATGCCTGAAAGTGTATCTAGTAGCTTTTTTAACAGCTTCATATAAAGATTAGACAACTTTTACAGGGCTCAAATACATTTTACAATCACATCTTTTAAATATAGATTCTATGTGTAAGCTAATTTCATAATTTTAAGTGGATTCATTATCAATTGGTGGCTTCATGAATGGAATTCCCAACCTATACAGTATTTATATGATTTGATGCTTATTTTTTCCCACAAAGTGGGGATATTTTATCCTCCCCCACACCGTTACAAGAAGCATCTGTTGGTATAAATTCTAGAGGATATGAAAAACAACAAAACTGCTCAAACGGTTCTGGCCAACCAACATTACTGCTTGAAAAGATGGTTTGAAGTAAAAGTTAGTGAACCTATTTTAAAATTAGATTAAATTTAAATGTTATCTGGGAGGTGTGGATAAAATTATCACATTATAGGTATACTAAGTACTAATTAAGAGCGTGTTTATCCATCACCGAAAAACACAGAGCAAGTTTTAAAGAGATCTTTCTACTCGTAGTGACATTCATGAAACTCTCACCAAGAAATACAGAGAATGAGTCATAGAAACTCTTCCACTCTTGGTAACATTCGTGAAATTCTCTCAGAGAAACAAGAAGTACAGGTTAGATAAACTCTTCCACTCTTGGCGACATTCATGAAACACAACACAAACACAAACACAAAGTTCCATCTACTTGAATGAAATTATCCTCACACTGCAGTATTCCATATAATGATTCTAGTTTTGAGTCTTCATAACTTCTAAAATATTCCTCAAATTATCTTAAGACTGTGTGTTGTAAGCATCGTTAAAAGCTGACTTTATATTTTAGAGGAAGACCTGATAGTAATTTTTATCTTTATTCCATAATTGTGTCATTTCACTTAAAATAGCCTTTAAAGAAATAGCTAATATCCCATTTTCACTAAATCTTTTCAATAGGAATATGTTGTTTTTTTAAAATTCAAAATGAACACGTTGATACCTTTATATTTCATTTAGGCGTGAACAGTATTCTAAAATAGCAAACCACTTGTTAAATAATGCGAGATCACTGGACTATATGCAACGAGTCTCAGTGTTCCGGTAGGTGTCCCCCCTTAAGCTGATGTATAGCTCCCGCTCGCTGATCAAAGAAGCAAGGCCGCACGTGGCCGGGGCTGAGACACGTGGTTCCCGTCTGATCTATAAGAGGCAGGGCCTGTCCATTGGTGAGGGAATCCATTAGGAACGGCCAGCACGGCACGGCACGGCACGGCACGGCACGGCACGGCACGGCTCGTAGTTAACCCACTTGCAACGCCTGTCATAGCACCGGACCGGCCAAAACGTTTGTAGAATCTCTTTGCAAGTCCCAGTTGCAATGGAAGGTTCGTCCGAAGAGGAGTCAGTGGTAGAGGGTGTAGTTTGTATGGAGGAGGAAGAGGAGTCAGTGGTAGAGGGTGTAGTTTGTATGGAGGAGGAAGAGCTTGACCAAAAAGTGTCGTACAGGCTGATATTTGTTGCCTTTCTGTTGTCGAAATAACTTGGATCAGATACATCATAGAGGAATGGGCATTCTATCACAGATTCTATAAGAAGTTCGTCTGTACTCATTATCACATGGCACAGGGAAAAACAAATTCACCTCCTCGTGGTCACATACTTACTGACCG
Source organism: Timema genevievae (assembly GCA_902155825.1). Lineage (NCBI taxonomy): Eukaryota > Metazoa > Arthropoda > Insecta > Phasmatodea > Timematidae > Timema > Timema genevievae. The sequence goes on along the minus strand of CABFWO010002005.1, from coordinate 26,804 downwards.
TTCAAGGTGAAAGGATTTAATTCTCGGGTTCCGTTCGTGTGTTGGGCAGTGCTGAACTGAGCCAAGTGGGTTACATTTCATTGTAATCTATGCCAAGCAATACCACCGGTGCCGCGCTGTGCAGTTTCGAGCTGTCCTGGCTGTTCCTTGTGGCTTCCCTTCTTAAGGCGAACCAAGTTTATTGAAATGTACGCTTGGTCTCTGACATCTGAGCCAGGGTACAAATACGCGAAGGGTGGCGAATTACAACAAAATGTGATTTTTAGTGTTTACAAATTTTTTTTATCTAGATAAAATAAGCTTATAATTGTTTCTAAATAAAGAAATAACATTTACATAATAAATGTAATATTAAGAATATATTTGAAGATTAAACATAGCTATATATGAAAATTTAATCGTTTGCGATTCATACTATTTCATAACAATCTTGACCTATTTAAATATATATATATAAATATATATATGTATGTGTGTGTTGGGTAATTTAAACCAAGTAGTGGCAAGCAAATATAAATAGCAAAGCAAAAGAAGTATCTTGACGAAATAAAAAACAGTTGTAGGCTGTATGAAAAACATTTATCTCTGGGTGTCTACAGTATCCTTATTAAAATTAAAATTAAAACTTTTTAGCTCCGCGACTCCGGAAGTTGTACGCACATATTTGGTATTTTCATACAACAAGAGAAAACAAAATTCTGCCAGGTTTAACAAAATAAAAGTAGATAAACTTAGAAACCATCCAGCTTTACATTCTTGTTTTTAAATAAATACTTGTGTTATATTATCAGATTGCGCTTTAAAAATAGTTTTAAAATATCAAAGATTACATTTTTATAATTAATTTGCTTTTCCTGGAATTATGAAAATGTACCCCCATTTTTTGTGATTAGATGATTTTGTTTTTCATGCCTTTTGGTGGGTTAAGATCACTTAATTTAAAAACAAACCTCTTAAGTTCACAATTATGTGCTAGCTAATTTGTTTCAAATTTAAATTAATAGTTCTACAAATAATAGGTAGACAAAAGTATTTATAATATTTAGCTAAATGTCAACCAGAAATCAGCTTTGTGCCAAGAATTCCGCTAATTAATTAAAATAAACCATTCCTTTACGTCAAACCCACCCAGGCTATCTGCAGTTTATCATTAATGAGGCGGGACAGGAAAAGAGAATTGATGGTAACTGTACTCACATTTACGTGGAAATAGGGTGGTAACATATTTAAGAAAAATTATTTTAGTAATTCCGGCTGGGGTTCTGACCCTAATCTCTACGTCACCAGCAAACTATAAAAAATGAGATTATCACCTTTGTGCATAAGTCCGCTGGTGCGAGCTATGTCATTAGTATTTTTATTTTTATACATGGGGTGCTTAACGTACATATTTTAAGGTAGAATGGGCAGGAACACTCATTAAGCTCCTTAATATTTAAACTTTTATGACAGCAAATATGTTTGGCCAAAATTAATTCAATGACTATAGCAGTAATTAACAAATACAAGAGCTTTGCTATTTAATACTTCGTGAGCTGCTTATTCGTATGATTGTCATTGTACTACATTTGGCAGCATAAAGCCTTACCGAGTCGAGGGTGGCCGCGTTACCTCGTGATATTAATTGATCACACATTACGTAGCAGACGATAGATCAGTGGTTACAGCTTTGGCGTACCAAGACAAAAGCCCTGGGTTTGATTCTCGTGTCCAGGTGTCATTTTTAAATTTGAAGAATAAAATATAATTTAGTTAAATGCATTTAGTTTGATTTCCAACAAAAAGTAGTCGAAACCTTTGTTTACCTACCTATTAAGTTAAGACTTACGGGTTTGATTCCCGGCGTGGTTGGATAATTTATCATTGGTGGAATTTGGGTTTCCCCCCTCACATTAATGAACTAATGGCCAAGAGGATTGTTTATTAAGTTAGTTTATAAATCGCATGATGATATAACCCATTGGTTGGTTCATAAAGTGCACGTTAAATATCCCCCTCCTCCTAAAAAAAAAGTAATCTCGACAGTTTTATAAAATCTGGCGTATAATTTATACTGTGTATTTTGTGTAGTATTTATTTTATTAACTTATGACGTATATAGTGAAATTATCATAAAAAATATTCATGGACTGTTGAGATAGAATTGTGTAGAAAATAAAACTAAATATTTCTACTGAAGCAATATTTTATTCATTAGGTCCAAAAAATGTTTTTGTCATACAAACTTTGAAAGTCTTGACTTTAACACGTATTCCCTTGCGTCTCACCTTATACTAACTTATTTAAAATTGAACACGATCAAAATACTAACCATTACTTCAAATACTGCTCCGGCCGTTAATTTGTCAAAGTCAAAGGGAAACTCCCAATAATTAATGTTTTGTACATCCCAGAAATCAAACATGGATTCCTTAGTTTATCAAGCAGATGCACTATCGACTATGTTAATATGTTGGACTACCTTGTTATAAGCCTTAACGTTACATAATATTGTGCGTCTGGGATATATCAATCGTAGCCCAGAAGAAGATTATCCAGTACTAATGTAACGTTGCTCAGGGGACGCCCGAATGTACTAACCGTACATCCTCTCCGTGGAGGCTCTTTCCATGTCCCGATGAGATGAGATGGGATGAGATGAAATGAGATGATGGTGATAGTGAATAAGAGGGTGTGGGTAAAAATTCCCAGGGTACCAGCCGTGAATTGAACCCGAAACCCCTAGGCTTGTAGCCAGGTGCAGTGACCACTACACCACGGGTTCGGTTAGCCTAACGTTAAAACATATTAAAAGTACAGGAAACATAATGAATTCCATATTTTATGATCCCAGATGTACTGTAAATCCTGATTTCTTGACAAATCTTGAACTTGAATCGCTGGTGTCTGGCCCGTATTCAGACCGACCTTCCACAGAGGAATTTGCTGGTTTGATTGATGGAGAAGTATGTGGTGAGCTTCCACAGGAAAATATCTTAAGGAAGGGTTGAACCGAAGAGAATGAAGGGAGATAGAGAAACATAAGGATAAGGATAGGATAGAAAAGAGTGGAAAAAAGAATTGATTTATCCTAGGAAAGGAGTGTGGTGCGTTGATAAAACACCCCTCAATCCATCTTATCAAATTGTTCCCGGTTCGATGTCTGAATCTTGGTAGCGTGCTATACGGGGGACACACGGTGAACTAATTAAAGATAGGATGTGTGCTAACGCAGGATGTACAGGGAGATCATGAAATAGAAGATGTGTGATAACGCAGCACATTGAGCTGATAAAGGAGAGTAAGAGTACTAAAACAGATCATACCACCTGGTAATAAAGGAGAGTGTGTTAACCCAGAACACATGGCCTGGTAATAAAGGAGAGTGTGTTAACCCAGAACACATGGCCTGGTAACAAAGGCGAGTGTGTTAACCCAGAACACATGGATTGGTAATAAAGGAGATTGTGTTACCCCAGAGCACATGGCCTGGTAATAAAGGCGAGTGTGTTAACCCAGAACACATGGCCTGGTAATAAAGGAGATTGTATTACCCCAGAACACATGGCCTGGTAATAAAGGAGATTGTGTTGCCCCAGAACACATGGCCTGGTAATAAAGGAGATTGTGTTAACCCAGAACACATGGATTGGTAATAAAGGAGATTGTGTTACCCGAGAACACATGGATTGGTAATACAGGAGATTGTGTTACCCCAGAACACATGGCCTGGTAATAAAGGAGATTGTTTTACCCGAGAACACATAGACTGTTACAAAGGAGAGTGTGTTAATCCACTGCTTTATTGCCACACTATTTTATATGCCTTAACACATCTATTTATGCATCACTATATTGAGATTTTAATTTGTTGAGAAATTTTAAAATATATTTAATAAATAGTATCCTAACCCATCTACTGTAACATAGCAGGATGGTAAATCATACGTAGAGTGCCTATAAAACACCGATATATGATTGAGACAGCATATGTAGATTGATAATAAGGCGTGGGTAGATTAATGATACAACATTTGTTTTATATACTGTATATATATATATATTATTAATAAACGAACTAGACACCATCAATTCGACTACAAGGAATTGTAAACAAGTGGATTAGACACCGTCGATTTAACTTGAAGGAATTGCAATTGGATTAGGCACCATTGATCCAACTAGAAGTAACTGTAAGCAGGTTGTTTGGATATTTTATATTAAAATAGTAATCGGAAATGAATATAAGAAATTGCCAGCAGACTTAAGTTCAGTGTAAGCCACCCAACTGAGCTTTAACTACTCCGTTCAATATGTCCGAGTTAAAATTAATTCTTAGTAAGAAAGGTCAAGCTTATATAAGGTTAGGTTAGGTTAGGTTAGGTTAGGTTGGATTAAGTTGGGTTAGAATAGCACTGTCCAATCTACTTTGGGTTGGAAATAACTGTACTGAAAAGTAGCAGTACCCAATCTATCTTGGAAGGAAAATCGTAATGCAAAGAAGCAGTGCCCAATCAACTTTCTAGGGGAAATTGTACTGCAAGGAAACAGTGCCTGATCCGCCTTAAAGGAAAATGTCGGTGGTCACCCACGGTCAAAACCAGTCCCCAGTCTCCCTACACCCTTCTAAAACAACCATGATATTGGGATAAAACAGATATATTTCTTAAAAACCATGATATTGGGATAAAACAAACAGACATCTTTCTAAAACAGCCCTGGTAGCGGGATAATGCAGTACAGGTATAAGGCTGATACAGAACCGATAGGAGGTTAATATAGCGCAGTATTGTTTGCTTTCTAAATAAGTGGACTAATATAAACAGCTAGTAAACCAAAACAATGTAGCAAACACTATATTTAGTGGACAGTTAAAAAAATATTTAGTAAAAAAATTACTAGATTTAAAAAAATAACAAGTTTATTCTAATTAAAACTATTTAAAAGCTTGGTTTTATAGCTTGTGTATTTTATTTTGTACTCCTGCACCGGCTGTTCCATCCCATTTTTCCTGGATACAGTGCTGTTGCAACAGTTGGAGTAGGGGGGTAGTAGGGAATAATGGCGCGAAATAAGACGATTATTCTCGCCCACAATCCCTCCCGTTTCACCGGGAATTGGCACTAGCATATTATATGTCTCCGTTACTGAGAGAAGTCTCGACAGGGAATTAAATACCCGGAATGGATGATTTCTTATATCGTATTATGCACACCATTAATAAAAGTACTCAACCTTGAACCCTTTTGGTCTCCTTTGTATGTAAAAACCAAAATGGATACCAACAAAACTTTAAGATTGTGTGGAAAACTTGGTCACATTAAAAGTTGTTATCAAGCTTTTAGAAACTAGGAGCTCATTCTGAAAATAAATAAATATCAGCCCATCTCTTGTGGGTTCTCGGATAGGGTTTTTCAATTTATGAGAGCGTTTACAATAACTTGCAAGAGCCTGATACGAACGAAACAGCTATATGTCTTTAAGAGGTCCGTGATTGAATCTCATTTAAAGGCATTAAGGAAAACTTTAGTAATCAATATGTTATGCCTGAAGTTTAATATTAATAAAATGTTTCAAATAGCTGGGGCACACACTTTAGTGGCAAAATTGTCTAAAGTGTCACTCTCATTTTAGACTTGTCTGTTGGCGATGGGGATATCAAGGTTCAAATCCCGGTAAGGTTTATTAAGAGTGGTTTTTCCTAAATGATTTCCCAATCTTCTTCCACGCAAAATGCGGTTAGATTACCTTTAAAATGCTTCCTTACTCTTGCCTACCCCATTAGAGTAATTATCACATATGGGTATAAACTGAACAGGTAGGAAGGTATGATGATTAAAATAAAGTTGAATAAACCTAGCTGGGTTAATTAGACATAGAGTAATAAATAATGAACATATGTTTAAGAGCACGCTAATTAGGAGGTGAATGGTGGCTGTCCTTCGTGGTTAAATTACTGTGTAGTAAAATTCTTGGCGGGTTAACGTTCTACTGGTAGACATCTTACAATAGATCCTCTGACAGGTCAGTGAATCTCAAACAATGGTGGATCTTGCTTGTTTGATTAGTTCTATGCAATCTATTATTTATATGCTGTCGCCTATTGCAACAAAATGTAATTTCTTAGTGTTTAAAAATATATAGTTAAATTAAATAAACTAATAATTATTTCTAAATAGACAAATAATAAATAAATATTTGATCTAACATTAATGATATATTTTGAAAAAAAATTACTGACAACATAATTACTTATATTGATCTAGGACATTCGGAGTCTCTTTGACACTGAATAACTTTGGTATTTAATTAAAATATTCCGAGAATATTAAGAGAAAAACAAGGGATAATAGCTATGAACATATTAACCAAGGGAGGGAAGATTGGGTGGGGGTGTGGGGGTCACCACTTCATTTTAATTAATCTGTCTTTTTTTGTATTTTTAACTTTTTTTTTGTCACCCTATTCATAATATTATTATTTTGCGTCACGTAGGGTGCGCGGTTTATCTGTGTTTTACATAATACAACTGGGAGAAGTTCTAGGTCTCGCCTAAGGCTCGTGAAACCCTAGCGTCGCCCTTGAGTATTATAGGCTCTACATTTTAGATGAGACTCTTAGTAAACAGCCATCTTGTCTGCCCTCCACTCGGTAATTCCGTGGTAAGTAGCAGAAAGGTGAAACCACCTGCCAACTAAAACTCATCCCCTTCTACACTTTACGTCAGATTTTCAATTACGATAATGGGGTAAGGATGAGGAAGATACAATTTTTAGGAAATGTACCCGCATTTGATTGGAGGACGAGTTTGAAAGCGTTTAATAAAATAAACCACACTCAGTACGCTCAAGCAAGATTAGAACCCAGCAAACCTGATTGGATGAGCTTGACTTTTAGTCCACCTGGCCATCGATGCGGGTGTTGTGAAGTAGTTTTAGTGTTTTTATAGCACCATGTCAGAAGGGAGAGTGGAAAAACATTTTGAAAAAACCACCCTCATTACACCTGACCGAGATTCGAACCTCAATATCCCCGTCATCGGCAATCTAGTCTATTGCGAGAGTAGCGCGTCAGACCACGCAGCCACTGGAGTGGGTTAGTTTGAGTGAAAGTGAGCCCGTACTACCTGATAGAGTGGATAGGGTGACCAAAGATATCGATCACATGATTATATGAATCATCCTTCTCCCTTCCAGTTTACATAATAGAGATTCGAACATTTACCTTTCCATCCCACGTCTATTGTGAGCCAACCACCATAGACTAAGTGACCATCAAAGTGGGTAGTAGTTTAGTTCTTCAATGAAAAAGTGGTTGAATTTCTATCGAGCTATCTTTTTATGATGTTCTTTAAATATTTCACAGGGATTTGAACCCCTCTCCAATTTGGAGCCGGTCAAGTGCTTGTAAGACACATGGTGACGTTATCACCGTTGAATGTAAGAGTTTACAGCGGTCGTAAAGGCGCGGTGCATTACACAAGATGATTTATGTTCATGTGGAGCATAGTAATCTTTGGTCAGGGATGTCCAAACTTCATGAATACAACATCAAGGTTAGTCTACATTGTGTTTGTTCAGGGATGTCCAAACTTCATGAATACAACATCAAGGTTAGTCTACATTGTGTTTGTTCAGGGATGTCCAAACTTCATTAATACATACATCAAGGTTAGTCTACATTGTGTTTGTTCAGGGATGTCCAAACTTCATGAATACAACATCAAGGTTAGTCTACATTGTGTTTGTCGACTAACAGTGCCACAAATTCCTTTAGTGCGCAGTGTGACCCACATTGGTCGGGCACACGAACTAAACGTCAAGCTTGTCATCTTTGTTTCATCAGTGAATTGGAAATTGGGATTCTATTCACCGAGTTTTTCTCTCTAAAGGGTTTCCTTTCCACCTTCCCGCAGATCAAGGTACATTTCCTCTACTTTAGACTTCCTAATCTCCGACCCCAATATACTAAAAATGCAGCTATCCCGAATAGGAAGTAGGGCTTGGTACAAATTAAACAAAATTATTAATTGAAACTTACTTTGTAATGTTGGCAACCCGCTTCGGTGGCAGAGTGGTCTAAGGCGTCATTCAAGTTTTACACTGGCCTGCTGATGAAGGGAAGATCAGGGTTCGAATCCCGGTCGGGTCTTGTGAAGATGGTTTATCCTAAATAGATTCCCACTATCCTTCCACGCAAATGCGGGTAGATTACCCCTGAAATGCTTAATTCATCATCCCTACCCCATTAGATTAGTTATCATATATGCACATAGCCTGAAGAGGTAGTAAGGAAAGGTAGTGCTACAGACATTTAATGGAATATGTGACCTCCCCTCTTATCCAAGAAAAGATTAAACTAACATGTCAATTTCATGGAATCGTATTGAAAACTACTAATTAAAAACACTAAACAGTAATACAACATCTTAATCCAGTAATCACAGAGTCTAGTAAAGGTTAACACATCCAAAAACCCATGAAATGGTCAATGGTTCAAAAGTATTCAACTTACTGTAGCTAACGATAGTAGGCATTCCTCTAAAACAGTTAACAACAAATACTGCGGAACCGGGGATGTAACCTTGAAAATAGATTGTTACAAAATTAACTTCGGCTTTTCTTAGCCCAACACTCAAACAATACCCTTGTTCATCATATTAAGATTTAAACAGTCTGATAAGGTAGCTTAAGCCATATTAATTTTGTTATTTTTAGAATATGTCATAAGTAAATATGTCACGGTTATAATTACTGTACAAGTTTTCACATAAATCACCTTTTAACTAAGATAAACGTTTGTTTCTTTTCAATAATGTTTATAACATTTAACATTCTTCTTAAGTCAACAACGCGAAGGTTGGTTTGAAGCCATTTTTATCCATCCGGCGCCAGTGTAGCACTCAGTCATTCAGCTGGTTAGGGATGTCTGCACCATCTGGTAGAGATCCCATGTACTGGAGGAGGTGTCGGTACTCCATCCGTACTCTTCCACCCTATTTCTATGAGCGAGCGCTAAAGGTCTTACCAATTTTTCCGGGAAAAATACCTCACAGCGTTATTTTACATGTCACAGTGGATATGGGAACAACAGCTTTACTTTCCCTCCAAAGGAAGTTGTGCTACGGATTTTTTCGCTCAAGAAAAATCTATCGACCTCAGATGGGTTTTAGCCCACGAACATTGGGTCATGAGACGAGCACCTTACCTCAAGACCAACGAGGTAGACCATTATATATTAGTATGTGTGAATTGTCTAATAAATGGATCAGTTGATGGACTCTTATTTAAATGTTAAATATTGGATAAATATTCATTAATCACGATTCAATATCATCTTAACGTAAAAACAATTCCCATCCTTTGAGAAGACATAGAGCATATAAAATTAACACTATTAAATTGTATTTATATTATTTAAGTGAAATTCTAATAAATCTAAATCATTAAAATAATTATGTTTTTAGCATCGCGTTTTAACACCTGTTCAGATTATATGCTTATGTACAAATCACACTAATTGATTAGGAAGGCTTAATTTGGAGGGAGTGTGCCCACATTTGAGTGGAGGGAGGACGGAAAACAATTTATGAAAATACACCCTCATTGCACCCGACCGGGATCTAAACCCAATATCCCCGTCTTTGGAAGTCCAGTCCAACACGATAATAGCACGTTAGACCACGCGGCCACTGAAGTAGGTTAAAATACTATATTATAATATAACAAAATTGAGTGTAGAATCACACTGAGAGATCAAACCATTTCCACAAAATACTATTTCAATCTGTCTGAAACTCCCTTGTGTTGCGTATTTCAAAGTTTAATACGTTATTTTCTGGAGAGTAATCATGTCCAAAATGTAATTGAATCGGTTTAACGGGTCACTGGTTTAGAAGAGACTAGTGACTAGAAGTTTCCAAGGAGGGAATAGAAGTCTCCAGAAAAAAGGATGGACACCTGTTTTATCCCTCAGATGTTACTCTAAAGACGGTGGACTTTTAACAAATAGTCCCAGAGGAAGTTAAGATTACAAACATACAGCTACATTAGAGCAACTTGGAGTGACGCTAGTAGGTAGGAAGGAAGCTTTGGAAGAGATTACTTTCAAGTTCTGGTCTGGTTTAAACATCACAATGCATACAGGGTGTTCTAAAAACTTAAAATATTAAATTTGTGCTCTCAGTCAGAGTCAATTTCAGTATTTTAAGGTGTCAAGTTATCAATATATTAGATTACTGTTGATGAATAGGTCAGCTTTGTTAGCCGCGTGGTATAGTGCGCTATTCTCGTGCTGAACTACCGAAGACGGGGAGATCGGGGTTTGATCCCGGTTGGGTGCACTGAGGGTAGTTTTTCCCCCAAATGGTTTTATATTCTCCCGCGGGTGAACTTAATCTAAATTAGGCCTTCCTAATCCCTAACCCATTATTGTAATTAGTACCAAGGTGTATAGCCTGAACAGGTAGAAAGACGCGGTGCTTAAAAGAAAAAGTCAAGGTCCAAGTTTCTACTGGCTGTACTAGGGTTGTATTTCTTTCCAAATGTTATTTATTACTATGATTATTACTATCCATGATAATGAGTGTACATTTCTCGTAAAAACAACTTCTTCAAATCTGCATAAGTAGACACGTGAGTGATCATACTATAGTCTATCTGGTGACCGCACTGTCAGGGCTAGAGTCACATCCGGGTGCCATGAGGAATTCTTTCCTTAACTGTTTCCCACTATCCCTCGATACAATTGCGGTCACACTTCTTTTAAATTATACTTTCCTCAGACATACACCATTAAATCAACTAAAATGAGTACATATTTGATGGGTGTTTATAAAAAAAACTGGCTCCAAGCCTCTATCTCGTTAAATAACCCATTTAGTAATACGTATTAACAAAAAATAATTATTCACAAGCGAGTAAATTATTTATATTACTGGTTAAAATAAAACATATAGAGAATAATTGAGAATTATAATCATTCGGTGGCCGCATGGTCTAACGCGCCGCTCTCACAGTATAGCCTACTAGATTGCCAATGGTGAGGAAATTGAGGTTCGAATCTCGATCGGGTGTACTGAGGGTGGTTTTCCCTAAGTGGTTTTCCACTCTCACGCCAAGCAAATATGGGTACACTTAATTAAAATATAACCTTCCTATTCCCTAAAACTACTAGCGTAATTAGTATGAACGGGATGAATGGGTAGTAAGACGTGGTGCTAACAAATACCCAATGAAAACAATAGGGACCTAAATATCTCCTTTATGAACAAAAACACCGAAATATTTGAATAAAATGCTTATATGAAGGTACTTAACCTAACTTAACCGTCCTCCGTTTTATAATTGCCACAATATTTCCACAATAAAGTAAGTAGATCAGTGTAATCCAAACGGTGGCCAATGATCTTATTTTTTTGTTCCTCTTCAATCTTTACAAGGTTTTAAACAGACAATATAAAAAGGCACAGTCCCAAAATATTTTATCTACAAACTTGTAGCATCAAAACAGGTTCAATATTTTCAACAAATGTGATGGTATATTCATAGTTTTCTTAAATGAAAGATTATTACTTTGTTAGTTTCGTTATCATTGCTTTTTTAGTTTACTCGCTGCCCGCCAGGTTTGCTACATTATGCAGATTGGACCGCGGGTCATTAAAGTTTGAAACACACTGAGGTAGTTCATGTACAATGTACTCCATACATAACTAAATGGTTCAGTAACGCACCAATCTTTAGAACTATAGGTAGAAACCCTTATTTGTGCCAAATACAATTATTGGATTCCGTTAGATAAAAGTTTTATTTAGGTACTAAAAGTTAATAAATAAAATATTTCTTCGTATAAAAAAGGTAGAAAATCAGCTTAAAATTAAGTGGTATAGTAAGAACAACGGGTTACTATCAAATTGCCTATTCTTGAATTTTAAATATTTGTCTTTGGTCAGCCAGATCGAACAAACACTATACAATGTGGCCCAAATGAAACCATCCCCAAATGCATAGTATTTTACAGTCTGTGTTATAAATGTGTGCTATCAGCTGCTATGAATAGTTTAGGTAAATAAACCTTTACGAGTTGGCGAGTGGAACTATATATAGCAGTTGGTGGTGAACATTTTTAACACAGGCTTTGAAATACTGTGTGCTTGGGGCGGGTTCTAGTTAAGACATCTTGTACTTCCTTTATACAATGGTCTTTGACTGAGGGAAATACATTTTTTGGACTGTAAACTTTGATTGGTTATAGAATTATTAAAATAACATTTTAATGGTGCAGTTGGTACTATTTGTTCTTGCAATTTCAGGGGAAAAAATAAATAAAACTGACCTAACGCTATTGACAAGTAAAAGGTCAAGTAATCAACTTCGCGAAAAAATAATTCACGAACGTATTCAAAAACACTAAAATAAAAAACCCTTTATATTAATTTTAACGTGCATATTAAAATCAAGTAAACAATAATTTTTCTTTATATGAGAAAGTTATAAGGAAGCTACAATTTACATGTCTCAAATTAAATTTTAGTAAGAAATAAGAAATTTCATCAAGCGAGAGTGATTTAAAAATACGCATAGTGCGAAATTAATTTCTTTTTACATTATAATATAATAATAATAACTTAAATAGTTTTATAAAGTAGGTTTTAATACCACAGTATTATGGTAATTTTCAATTTAATTTAGTGTTGTATATTTTTGTTAGAGTGCAATTAATTTGGTGAAGATTTTGCAAGTTGGGTTTATTTTCGTATTCGTTATGAAATAATTTGTATCGGAGCGTCCTATTTCACAGTTTAATCCCAGTAACCTTAGAAGAGGTGGAAGGGTTAATTAGAAGTTGGTAACACAATTCTGGGAGAAGGGGAAGAACATAATGGGGTAATGAGACTGTAAATAAGTGAGGTCATGAAAACTAAAGTAGGGCGCGGAGAGGAATTGTTAGGGCTTATTAGAGTCGCCTGCTTAGATCTAATACTTTACTAAAATAGCATTATAAATTAGGTGTAGGCCTACTCAAAAGTAATTGTAATATCGTTTGAAAGATAAATATCCATGATAGGGCTAATTTAATGTAAGCTAACGTTTTAATCCTCTTTTTAGATTGAAATATATCTTATCAGCACATTTTATTGTAAAAATTACTAAGGAAAAATACTAATATTTTTGTTTTTCAAATAGTGAAATATAATGTAGGATATTTCTATCCAAACTATTATTTATTTAAATTTGTGTATATTAGTATTTACACCCGTATAATGGGCCCATGGACTAGATAACAGCTAATCTAATCCAATTTGCCAATCACAGGGAGGTTGAGGTTAGAATCTTGGGCGCTTGTACTCATAGAGACTTTTTTCCCTTAAAGGGTTTAACTCTTCCCTCCCTCCTACGAAAATGTGTGTAGGCTGCATATAATTTAAATTCTACGGTCCTCATCCCTACCCCACTAACGTGGGTTTTGCCTGTGCTATTTCCAACTTAATTTACTAATTCTTTATAAACAAAACACTATTCGTCCTGTTAATAAGTTAGATTAACTCAATAGCCTTGAGTAGCCTGAGTAGAGCCAGATACTTTCATAAACCCTCTTGGAAGCTTATCAGCCAAAGTCCTAGATAAATAACCATTGCTTTCATAGCCCATCTTAGCAGTTTATCAGCCAAAGTCCTCGATAAATGACCATTAATTTTATAGACCCTCTTGGCAGTTTATCAGCCAAAGTCCTCGATAAATGGCCATTGCTTTCATAGATCCTCTTGGAAGCTTATCAGCCAAAGTCCTCGATAAATGGCCATTGCTTTCATAGATCCTCTTGGCAGTTTATTAGCCAAAGTCCTCGATAAATGGCCATTGCTTTCATAGATCCTCTTGGAAACTTATCAGCCAAATTCCTCGATAAATGGCCATTGCTTTCATAAACCCTCTTGGAAACTTATCAGCTAAAGTCCTCGATAAATGGCTATTGCTTTCATAGATCCTCTTGGCAGTTTATCAACCAAAGTCCTCGATAAATGACCATTGCTTTCATAGATCCTCTTGGCAGTTTATCAACCAAAGTCCCCAATAAATGGCCATTGCTTTCATAGATCCTCTTGGCAGTTTATCAGCCAAAGTCCTCGATAAATGGCCATTACTTTCATAGATCCTCTTGGCAGTTTATCAGCCATAGTCCTCAATAAATGGCCATTGCTTTTATATACCCTCTTGGCAGTTTATCAACCAAAGTCCTCAATAAATGGCCATTGCTTTCATAGATCCTCTTGGCAGTTTATCAACCAAAGTCCTCAATAAATGGCCATTGCTTTCATAGATCCTCTTGGCAGTTTATCAGCCAAAGTCCTCGATAACTGGCCATTGCTTTCATAGATCCTCTTGGCAGTTTATCAGCCAAAGTCCTCGATAAATGGCCATTACTTTCATAGATCCTCTTGGCAGTTTATCAGTCAAAGTCCTCGATAAATGGCCATTACTTTCATAGATCCTCTTGGCAGTTTATCAGCCAAAGTCCTCAATAAATGGCCATTGCTTTTATATACCCTCTTGGTAGTTTATCAGCCAAAGTCCTCAATAAATGGCCATTGCTTTCATAGACCAGCTTGGTAGTTTATCAGACAAAATCCTCAATAAATGGCCATTGCTTTTATATACCCTCTTGGTAGTTTATCAGCCAAAGTCCTCAATAAATGGCCATTGCTTTCATAGACCAGCTTGGTAGTTTATCAGCCAAAGTCCTCGATAAATGACCATTAATTTTATAGACCCTCTTGGCAGTTTATCAGCCAAAGTCCTCGATAAATAACCATTGCTTTTATAGCCCATCTTGGCAGTTTATCAGCCAAAGTTCTAGATAAATAACCATTGCTTTTATAACCCATCTTGGCAGTTTATCAGCCAAAGTCCTCGATAAATGACCATTAATTTTATAGCCCATCTTGGCAGTTTATCAGCCAAAGTCCTCGATAAATGACCATTAATTTTATAGACCCTTTTGGCAGTTTATCAGCAAAAGTCCTCGATAAATAACCATTGCTTTTATAGCCCATCTTGGCAGTTTATCAGCTGTATAATACGAAGCGTGAATACGTTGTTAGTGCGCAGGACACACACGAGCCAAGACTTAGCTTGATAATGTCAGGCTACATAAATTTTCATTGAAATAATCTAAGTATATTATTTATTTATTTTACCCACATTGATGGGAAAGTGATATTATTGTCTAGATAATCTAGTTTGATCTTGTGGTGATGGGGGATCAGGGTTTACATTCTGGTTGAGTGTATTCATAGTGAATTTTTATATATTAACTATCTCTATTTCTACAAATAAATGTTGGTATATTTTATCCAAACTCTAGCCTACTTATCTTTATAAAATTAGTGTAATTAAGCTAGAATAAACTGAACGGGTACTAAGACTTGGTGCAACAAAAATTTGTTACTTTAAGTATTATCTTGAACAGTGGTTCCCAAACTTCCTCGACTCCCGAACCCCTTTCACAAACATCTGAGTTGCACGAACCTCCTGATAAATATCCATAGCCACGTACCTAATTTATACAACATTTTTATGAAATTTAGTTATTGATTGTAATCAAATTGTTTAATATATTTAAACTAACCAACTATATCTCCGGTAAATACTTTGGAATACCCCACCAAATATAATGGAATAATATTGAAATTACTTAAGTAACAGTTAAAATAACTTTACATTTATTTAAAAAATTAAAACTGAGTTTAAATAAGCAAAATACTGTAGTAAAATTTTCTTATCTTTACTGTCACAATATTTATCACATTTAACATGTTTTTTAAAGTGGTACTGGAAATGGCTGCTTTTACATAACTTAAATATTCTCCTTTAATCCCAAAACTCCATGCCAATCTAAGTTTCAAAATTGTTTACAAGTTTTAACAGTTACCTTTTCACGTGACTTAGTGAGGAGGATGCTCTTGTTTTGGATGGCATAGAGCTTTAAAGTCAAGAACCAGAGACGATAAATAAAGTCTCAAGTCACTTTCAGTACTGAGCCTGTTTATGTATTCGTTTTATTAAACAGGCATATGAAGAAAAATATTTCTTGTTCGAATACGTAGAAGAAAATTGTACCAAACCTGTAAGAGCTTTATTCGCTAACACTGGGAGATTCTCCTTTAAACTTAACCAGAAACCAATTAATGACAAAGATTTAGAGCTTTTCTTGGATTCAAAATCAATGGAAATTTTAAGGAGCTGCTCTTTTTCACTCACGCTTAATGTGGAGGATTAAAAACTGCTGTCTTGTAAGAGTTCTACCTCGAGATAATTACCTGACTTCAGTGTGAGACAATAAACAGTTGTTAATGCTTCCCATATCATCACAAAATGCTGCAAAAATTAGCCATTAGAGAAATATTTTGGCAAACCCCTCGGAAGATTTTGCGAACACCAGAGGGTTCCCAAACAACACTTTGGGAACCGCTGATCTAGAAATGTATATTAAAAGGGTACCATCGATTTAATGAGTTATAATTTTAGCTTTTAAAATATTTATTGTCAGTTAAAAACATTTGGACGTCGTTGTTGGAAAAGTAGGTGTGGTTCGATTTAGATTTCAAAATGAGTTTATTCTTTTTGAAAACCATGATGAACTTGTCACATAAATAGATGCAGCTAATGTAACGAAAGTAACATTGACATTTTCAATCATGAGTATTTTAATTTGAATCTACGATTATTCTTAAGATTTATATCAGTGTTCACAAATTACCACGGGATTTTATTGAGTTAAAATAAATAAAAATTAGAGATTCAAATACAAAATATAATATTTTAGACAATAAATTTTAAATGTATTGTAGGTTTAGCCCAATAACTTTTTTTGAAGGCTCCTATGATTTATTTTACAAAACCCGGACTAGGGTACAATAAGATAAACTTTTTGATTTTAATCTTCGTATACTTTTAAAAACTTATTTTCTCCTTTACAAAACTTTCTGATAAAAAATTAAATTAAATTTTGTTATCTTTGCTGATATTGCAATTATATCTTAATCATAAATTTCTATCTTGAATTTATGCTCCCAAGAGAAGATTGGTCAGTAATATCTATAATTAATCCGATTATTTAAAAAAATGGCATAAAGTTGACTTAAGTTGACTTGAGCTTAAGTTTACAGGGGCTGCCGCTTTTTTTAGACGCTTTGCATGACTATGTCCGGAAGTCCAGGGTTATTTGATAAGTTAAAATATGGTTCATGTCAAAATTGAGGGGAAAGATATCACGTTTCTATATAATTACAAAAATGCCGTTTTATAATTGTAAAAAATTCGCGGGAAGGTAAAAATTATCTCATTTTTAACAAAGTTTCAAGTAAAATGTCTCAGTTCTGAGAACAAATCATATTATGATGTCCAAAAAGATACGTATGGATTGAATAGCCTTGAAAGTTTTTAGAATTGAAAATGTTTAGTGCTAAATAAAAACTATTAAATTTATAGATTAATGTTGAATATTTAATAGCTAAAAGGTGAATTTAACAAAAAATTATTAATTAAAAAAAAGTATTACTTGGTTGGAACAATTTGAAATTAAAGTGTAGCAACAAGGCATGTCACATACAATAACAAAAAGGGTTTAACGTCATATTATCTTTACATTATAACGCTCCTTACTTAAAAATTTATATAGAATAATTCCTATAATATCCTAGGTTTTAGGATAGTTGAGAATTTTCTTAGCGGGTTTGAAGATTCAAAACTGTATTTCCCCTGAGAAATACCGCAAAGAAAGGCTAAATCCTCTCAAGTAGGCTGTCCTCTTTATGTGCAGCTCTATTTATGTACTTATTTAGTCTTCACTAGTATGCACTCATATGTATAAAGTATGCATTATAATACTAACTACCTTAAAACTTTCCATCCCCTCAGTTAAATTAAGGGTTGGATGGGGGTGGTTCAGCTGCTGTCGAAGCGTACATGCAATCCTAGAAAAGGAACTACTCATAACTAACCTATTATATTAGTTCCTTCACGCTGGTGGTATTTTCACGCCCTAAAGTCGATATTCCCGCGCTTGGGTCCCCGAGGGCTATTATAGGAAGGGTAGTGAGAAGGAGCTGAGGGGGGG